>CALNHX010003466.1:0-149440 GCA_940337035.1 Agriotes lineatus | reverse complement strand
TTATTAATAAATTTAATAAAATTGTAAATTTACAAAGAAATCTCAAAAAGTTACAAATACATTACAAATTATTGCTAAATATAACCAAATATGCAAAATCCGGAAAATATGCTGAAAAACGTATAATATGAAAAATATGCAAAATGAAACTTGGCTTAAACGATTTGTTTTCACATAATTAGTATACATATGCAAAAAGTTTCGCCGGTATATCAGTTATAGAAAATATCCATTTGCCATATATCAGCTTTACTAATGACAAATCGGTATTCGAGATACAGAATTTGTCGCCGGCGGCCGAAAGGGGCAGATACCGAAATTGAGTATGGCGATACTATATGCGTCACCGAATGCAGTGTGAAAGCTCTAATAGAACGCGTGTATTTTCTGTATCTTGGATACCGGTATCTCGCATTAGGTATCCACATTTGAAATGGGCCTTAGGCGTTAAGATTGGAGAATTGGACTGGAGTGGATATTAGCATTTCTTGGCTGTGAACGTCACTGGAAATTGAACTCGGGTTTGTGTTGTACCACTGAGCTATATTTCACTGTCACGTAATATTAGTAATAAAAGCGCTGTAGTTTTTTGGGTTTCTTGCTCTAACGAACAGTGTGCTGAAAGTTGTAAGTTATAAAAACTACTTAGAACTATTTTTAAGGATATTATGTATAGGTAGAAGTACATATAACATATTGATAGAAAGCTTCAAATGCAAACTTATAGTTACATTAACAACAGTATCGGGCATCGGGAATTCAATTTTCTTAATGTATGGATCTATTTCTAGTTTAAATTGACATTTATTTGGCTAGCAATTCTGTGAAATGTTTTGAGGTCATTAATAATGTACAAAATTGCAATGCATGGAGATCCTTGTGTATTTTAGGTAATTACAGTTGTATTTGTCCAATTACAGCTGTTTTTATTTAATTACCGTTGATTTGTTCGGTTGTCATTGACTTTATGTAGGAATCATCAGTCATTGCTCTGTCAATTATACGAATTTCAGTTTTAGAGATACCTCTGTATAGAAGATAATATGCAGCATCAATTTACCAAACAATTTTTTGTTCGATCAATAACACATTTTTAGTTAAAATGGCAGTGCTAAATGCTCGTGTTTTCTTGCTAACCTTCAAATATTAGCTCACTTTGGCTTTTAAAACTGTTGATATACGTAGCAGTTGTACATATTTTTTTCAGAAATCAAACGATATGCCGTTCGAAGTCGAAAGTGAATTAAAAAATCGGTTTTCTAAGTGTTTCGATTTCTAAAGTAAACTTACTGTGGCATAAAATGCCGAATTATTGGTATTTATGTTATTACATCGGTTTTATTGTTTCCATTAAAGCTTACGCGTTTAGTTATACACGCAGTTATACATAGAGGCGCTGCGATATAAGGATTAAGTAAAAGGAAAATTAATTTAAATCTCATGCTTTTAATTGATAGTCTGCAATTTTATTTATAGTACCTACTTGATTTTTTATTATCAGCTTGATTTTGGATGTAAATGTTTTAAAAATTCTCAATTTTTTATGTAAATTGTAATCTTATTATTTTATATGAAATCAATCGTTATGGTTAATATGAACTATTTTGCTAAGTTAGATATTTAGAACTTTTTTTACGAGTATTTTAGATGTAATATGATTTACTGACGTTGGTTAAAGAAAGCTTTACAATCATTATAAAGTTTATCATTTAATTTCATGCGAATTGTAGAATTTACGGAGGCTTAGGTTTTGATTTAACATTAAAACCTACAACATTGTCCTGTAGTAAAATTGGAATTTATTGGGCTTAGATTATTTCCTCCATTAAAAATTAAAGCGCAGGTAGATCAAGATCGTTATTCCACTAACCTCTAGGATCGATTTTTAATAGATCCTGGTAGCAACTTTTTGGCAATTTGCAGAGAAAGCATCCATTTGCTGGATGTCCATATCAGTAGCCTTGTAAATGGCACCAAAACAGTAGAATTAACGGAATCACACAAGTAGTCATATTATTAATTTTAGAACGTACCGTACTGAAAAAGAATTTGAAAAGTATGTAATGACCACTTTAACACCATATACATTGCTTTTAATGCCAAAAAACTTCGCTGCAATATTTTATGTCATTATGAATTTGAATTCCTCCTCCAGGGGACTGTGTTTATATACCGATGGGGCCACAATTATATATAACAGCACTGAGATAACATGAACAAGAAAATAACACGTATTGCTTGAGTAAGAAAGAGATAAACATAGAAGCAAAGATTCGAGTAGGCTTGACGCTTATTGTAATTATGACATATGTCAACTAATCATGCCTACTAAAATATTTTTGTCGTATGGTCATCTCTTTCTTACTCAAGATTTCTATTTTGTTATTCATGTTATCTCATTGCTGTTGTAATTGTGGCCCCATCCGTATTTTGAAATCCACTACCTTGAGATCTATTTATGACGATAATGTGTTGTGGTGTATCAGAAATATAATGAAAAATTTAAGTTTTTTTTAATCGAATAATTGGATAATTAAAATACAGTTACCTTTAACAACATTAAAATGTTCATAAAGCAGACTGCACCCAAAAGTCAAACTATTATGTCTAATATCACAGATTCCCCAGCTTAAAGCTGCCAGCACAATCGTAAACCCATAAGACATATAAATATCTAAATGTATCTTTACAAACGCAAACAATAAAATGGACGGAGTAACATGTTTAGAATTCAAAGTGTCTAATATTACCAAAGCTAATAAAGCAATGAGACCTTAAGGGTGCTAATCGAAGGCGTTGGCCTATCAGTGGAACGGCATAATCTGGAAAGTAACATGAGAAAGCAAAACAATTTACGAAGTCACAACAATAAAAGGTGAAGTTTGAGGAGATTTAAGGATCCCAGTTAAAGTTGTTGGCACTCGGCTCAACAGTGCAGTCTCGATAAGAATAAAAGTAAACTTCAAGAGGATTTGAAAAATCTTTCTCGAAAAATGGTGGTACTTTGCACAAATTACAGATAATTATAATAGCGGAGCTTAAATGGATCTTTAAGCATCGGCTCGTAAGAAACACCCAGGGTAGATCGCTTGCAAACATAGCGAGGGCCGTCCTCAACAAAGAAGCAGGGAGCCTGTCGGGGATTAACGGAAACAGAGGAAGAAATGTAGACAGCGACAGTGCGGTCAAAGTGAGAATCACGGCGCGGACAATTCAAATAAACCGCAAAGTAGTTAAAGCTCGAACCAAATATCTTTTTGTCCGTAATAACATATTTAAAAATCTGGTGTTGTCACACAACTTCCTTTTACAGTGATCTTATAATTAGCCAAAAATTTGATTTTTAATTTTTAAGCATTTGTCAAAAATTAAAATTTCTACAAAAACGGTACAAAACAGAGCGTTAGTTGAAGAGACAAATTTTCTCTAAAATTTTAAGCTGGATTCAAAGATGTAATAATATACCGGGTGTGCTATTTAAAATAGGAGTTAATAAAAAAATAGAAAAAAAACAAAAGAAACCCATTTTAGAAGTATTCAACTGGAAAATCACCTATATCACATCAATACACATTAAAAATGTAGTAAAAATGTATAGTTTGAAAAAAATCGTTAGAGCCGTTTTTGAAAAAATTGAGATATTCTGTTCACAGACAGACGTACAGACAGACACACAGACAGACAGACCAATGAACAAAAATATGTTTTTTCCTACGACTGCTTCTAAAATCAAGCTTTCCGCCTTGTTGACGTACGTCAAAAATTGATTATTTTGTGTCAGTTCATTGCGGCAGCCGTCATACGTAAGTATATAATCGTGAATCGTAATATATAGCAACATACATAAACTTTATATAAGCTTTCATGATTATATACCTAAGTCGGCTAGTGGGCGGCTATTTGAAAACGTCAAAGTTGACAGCTGTCACTGTGAATTTGATTTAAACCTTTTTTCGCGATTTAAAGTTACTTGTGCTTCAGTTTGTGTATTGTCGGTGTTTAAGTGTCAAGAAAAATAAGAAACGGGCGATAAAATATCCCATTCTGATGTAAAAATTTGCACGTCGCTGGAAATTTTAGAAATGGCAAAAAACACCAGTTTAAACCTATTTTCGAAAATTTTACAGTCGTAGGAAAAATTCTGTATGCAACACGAGCGAAAAATGCATTAGGCGTTCGTTCGAGTTTTTTCGGACCTCGCTTCGCTCGGCCCGAAACTTTCGAACTCACGCCTAATGCATCATTTTTCTCTCTAGGTACATAAATAACTATTTTGGGTTCAGGGGACTCGAAAATGTGAAGATCTGTTGAAAACTCAATTTCGAATTTTTGGGGTGAATCCAATACTTCGTTTATCGCAAAAGGAAGTAAAAAGAAAATGAGAACATCTATAATTCATCGTTTTTCAAATTTCATTTTTAAAATATCCAAAATAACCTTTAACGTACGGAATTGAAGATTTAAATGAAAATTATGCGTTTTTTGCATATGCCAACATTTTATCGTGTTCTTTGTGCTTCAAGTAGAATTTCGAGATTAAAGATCGGATTTTCTTAACCTAGGTCAACTCCACACCTGTCTAATCATCAATATTATTTGATCAGCTGGGTTTATCTCTTTATGTTTCTTTTAAATTCCGCTGTTTCAGTTTGAGGAGTTGAATAGTACAATTTTCAAAGTAAAATTTCGACCATTAAATTGATGAATTAAAAACACGTATTAATGTTAGGTAAATTGAAATTTTTGCAAAAACCTTAATTGAGGATGAAATACATTTCCTCTTGTTTTAGCACCACTCGTATAACTCGATTTAAATTTAGGGAGAACTAATTGAGTGTCTAGATATGAAGTTTTCTGATAACTCTCCCCGTTTATTTCCAGTAAATTTTCCTCGTGTACAAAATCTGATGCCACTTGCTTTGGCTCGGAGATAATTGCGATATCATTGTGAGCCTATTTATCTCGTCTAATGTGATTAGATATTAATATGGGGCGAGATGCCTCGCTCTGCTCCAGATACATCAGCAGGGTGTGGCGAACAGAATGTTTTGTCGCTTTGCTTGTCGGCTGCGAACTTTCATCGATCGGAATTCGCACTTTCAGGTTGACTTAACCCCTGCTCTGCAACTTGACCTCATAAAGTTTACCTTCCGTTTGTGTTTAGTGATTATCTGCCGAATTGGCGATCGCCTGAAAGTTTGTTATGGTCTGACGGGCAATTGCTTAAACGCCTGTAAGGGAACCCACCTGGTAAAAAGATCGTAGCTGTTTCTTCTCGTCTAGTGGCCCTTTGCATTTTGTTGTTAGGGAATAATAAATGCTCCAGAAAGTATCCACTCGTCATAAGTGGACGTTTAGGAAGAAATAATACGCCTCCCCTTTATGAGATTGCCGTATTGTCTCCTTTGAAAGTGGATGAGGACGTTAATCCTCCCACCATATTAAATGGCAGTTACTGTACAGCGTTATTATTTTGCCGCCGCTTGGAAGTTATTGCTTCATCGAGGATAGCTTTATGAAGTTCCGAGCAATCATTCATTTACTGTTTAGTGTTTGGAATTTCGTGCCAGCTTGCACAGCACATAGATGTCTGTGTGATTACTTAAGTTGTATAATTTTTCCTTTTTGTGTAATAGGAGACGCCAATCTTGTAATAGCAAAGTAAAACTTACAACTAATGCTATTCGAGATCCTACCATCATTTTAATATTTTCAAAATTAGAGTGATTGTTTATAAAAGTAGGACGTTTATCGATACAATCGCTCTTCTTATGGTGCTAAAATTGTATATATTTGAAAACGACTTGGAAGTAGTACATCGATCCATAACATTTAAAGACACTATTTATTTTTTATATTAAACAAGTGTTTACGTCTCTAATACGTAATCATCACCCTACGCACGTAGGTGAAGGGAGATGTGGTAGCTACACAAAATAGGTAGATTGCGACAGGCAGCTAGGATCATTATAATATCGAGGTGAATTTATCTATGGTCGTTTGCGCGTATCTGTAGACGATAACTTCTCATTTATGGTTTTCAGGGAAGTTGCATCCACGTATTTGGAAATGTTAAGCGATATGTTAAAGAGTTATTAATGAAGGTGAAGGCATAGCTTTATCCGTCACTTCAGATAATTAGCACCATAAAACCATTTAATAATTGCGACTTTTTCACATTTCACGTATTAGATAACAATACACATATCAATGTTTTGACTTGGCGAGCGTGTTGTGTGTAGTGCCACTGTTATAAACAAATTAAATGGTCGTACTTGTCTGCGTCAATTTGTAAACTTGTAAGTCATGCACAAATAAAAAAATAGCTGTCTTATAGATCCGTGATTCTGAACGACGGCACGGTGGATCTTTGAGGGGCAACAGGAAACATTGTTACGGTATTAAATGCTCAGATCGACATTGATCAAGAGCACTGTCAAAAATCGGGTACAAACTACAGGGTTCGCCGGCTTTACTAAAAAGAACAGATCTTAATGTGTTGGAGCAGATTTCCTGGCTCCGATTCCTCGCACTTGGCTCAGTCGGGAAGGCGTGGTTCGAAGACTTAAATGAAAAACCGACGGGGTACTTACCCTAAAGCTTGCTTAAAAGAAAAGGAAATGCCTGAGCGCCACTTGGTTCTGGTTAGGGGTGGCTGACGTGTCTAGAACCAAGAACAATACACGTAGCCTATGCAGAAGTCCATCAGGTTCGTTGCTGAACACCTCAGCCTGTTGTTTACCAAGCCTCCTCCGAGTAGCCGGGTGACCTTGTCGTTAAATCACTTACCTTCAAGGCCACCGTCACTAAAGACACACAAAAGAACACTAAATGGCCCAGATCTCGGGGCTCGCTTATCAAAGGGACATGCTTTCAGCTTTACAATTAAAATACATCAGGCCTCTGCTCTGTTGACTTGGTTTAAGACCCAAACAAAACAAGAAAGGTTCAAAATTCACTAAAAGGGCAAACTGACTTTAACAGTTTTATTATTTGAAAGGAATTACGATTACAAAACAGTTTACATTGGAGATGATCACCTAGAGGTGAATTTAAATGGTATACAAAAGATAAATCCTACATGAGATATCGGGGACCCCAGGCAAAATTACCTTAGCATCTACGTTACATTTAACCAGTAAGCATTAGTACACAAAAGAAAAACAAGACAGGAGTCAAGCCCCTGTACAAAATGATCAAATAAAATGGTCGTACGCAATGTTCCTTAATTAATATAGCGCCGAACGCGTCGCTTTTTTCGACACTTCCCGATCACTTCAGTTGGGCGCAACAAAATACAAATAATTTACCTTGTAGCTGGAAGCATGTTGTTATTGACTACAGATGGACTTGAACTCGTGGAAGCTTGGGTGAACGTGGTGGTGTTGCGAAAAACCCCAAGAAGGGCAGACCGGTTGGGCAGGACCCCATCAAAGGTGGTAGAAGAAGAACGGCAGCCAGCAAAATGACAGAAAACGAGTCTCCCGCGGCGAGCACTCTATTTAATTCTAGCACGGCGTTGATACTTAAATTTGCATAAAGCAATGGTTTTCCACACTGAACAGGAAAAGTTATTGAAGGCTTCAAGATGACGTCTCTTAACAAATCGGCAAACAAAAGCCAAAAGCATCCCCCGGGAAGCAGAACTATATGAGACGCCACTGCCTATCGTAACACGCCGGTTACTTAACTTCACTTTTCACTACATGCTTCGCCGCGCGAACTTTTAAACACTCACAAAATGATAACTTCAAAGGCTCGGACTGCACTCAAAAATCCACAAGAACAGTTAGTGGCTTCACGAGATTCTCCAAAACTACTAAGCGCAAATCAGCGCAATCCCCGGCTTCCGAAGGCCGGGGGGGTGCGAAACTTCACACAACTGACTTCTGTGAGTGTCGAATACTGATTGCCCCGAAGCTCGCAGATTTAAAATCGCGGGCCTATTAGAAGAAAGCTTTGAACTCCGAAACTAATAATTCTATATGTATGGTTAACTAAGGGTTTATCGAAACTTTATTTCAATAGTCCCAAACCTGGACGTAAAATGCGTAGGCGAGAAAATGCAAACAACAAAGAAGGCTTTAACGGGTGATGCAATTGCTGAATTGGCAAAAGATAAGGCTTAAAGGAAAGTTTCACATAATGAAGGAAGCCACTGCGTATCGGATTAAAATTCAAGGGCTTAAATATCGAGTTACCGAGGCCAACAAAAGGAAATACACAAAACTTAGCGTTAGCCTGGGTTGTCAATAATGTAAAACAAAGAATGCATTCACGGACCCAATTCGGCAAATGCACATAAACGATGATATTTATAATATAGTTTCGAGGAAATCTTACTATGGCCTTGCGCCCGCGTTAAAGAATTGGTTACTTAAGAAAACAAATATGAAGCGCAAGCATTTCAATACCCGCCGGACTAAATTTAAATGTAACTAGTACAGGGCCGAATCCAGTGAAAATTCGGGCAGAATATTTTTAACTAATTTCGTTAATGACAACATAAAGTTGAACTGACAGCAAAAACGGCTTAACGAGGTCGAATAATAATTTAACACCCCCCTTACTAGAGGTCAATTTCCCAAATTGATCCTTAAGACGACCGAGAGAGTTGCTAGAAGATTCGCTTAACTTGAGGTGCGGGTTGAGATAGCCGTCACTACTCAGGATCCCAACCACGCGATGACTGATAGCGTCAATGGACAGAGTGAGAAGGAAGAAGAATTTGCCAAAAAGACCGGTTACGCCGGTGGAAATTACGTAAAACCCCTATCAGGTACTGACGGTTCGGTGAAGCCTAGAACACCCCTCCCCGGACCAGGGAATCGGGCGACAAATAAACGTAATTTGTCCCAAAGGAGGGTACTCCGCCAGGGGTCCCATTCGACTTGGCGATCGAAACTCAAAATCTCAAAAACATCATAAAACACGGACCACTCCACCCCGGTAAAGGGTGGTGCCCACATCTCAAAATAATACCGACCATGGCCGAGCGACCATGGCACGCGCCCATGGGGTGACGGGTAAGCAAGGCGACCGGACCCACTGCCTACTCACTAACCGGCCCCATGACACGGTTTAAAGGGAAAAGTGCCAAAGGCAAAACGGGTGAGGACAATGACAGGTGTCGCCGGACACACGGTATAGGGAGGATAGAACGAAAAAAGAAAGATGAGAGAGAAGAGTTGATATCCCACCTGGGATTTGGGTTTTGCTCTTGAATGAGCTAGTCATAATAGGGTATAAGTCATCACTGTGCACTCTTCCGTCCAACCTACCAATCGAACACAGGGTTACGAAGCCCCAAGGTTCGCAACCTAACTCTCGAAGACCCGTTGAAGAGGGCACGCGAGGCGTCACGGGATCAGCCTCTTGTGTTTGTCCCACAGCAACATACGATCAAAGAAAGGGGTAGCCACGAACGACAGGAGTCTCGAAGGCCTTGAAGGCCACCTAGCCTAAACTAACCTATCCTATTCTATCCTATGCTAATGAAGCGAACAATTATATACAACAGTATGTCACACATGGTTAATCCATTGTGACTTGAGATTGTCAAGGAAAAGAAAACTAAGTCCACCGAAATCCTCAATCGATGACGATGTCGAAAGCCAAGTCGTCTATGAATTCGCAAAATGCGAGACCGAAAATGACTCCGACACCGAACACCAAAAGAAAATTCGGAAAAACAAAGTCTCCAACAAATGTCAACATAAACTTCACTAAAGACACAACGTGCGAACAGCCTGCGCATGACTGACGCATGAAGCTCAAAAGCTAACAACGAAATTGTTTCTCCCAAAATCCAAAGGGCAGAACCAATACGTGACGACCTAAAGTCATCAAGAGTCTTCAACGAAACTGTTCACAAGGAACCCAATACATGACCTAAAGTCATTAGAAGTCTTCAACGAGATTGTCTTTCCCAAAATCCAAAGGGCAAAGACACCTGAAGTGACAACCTAGTCATCAAAACAAAATTCGGTAGGTGACGACAGATCGTCAATAAATAACGAAACGATAGAGTCTTGATCGAAAAAGAATTATTCCAGGCTTCGGAATGGCACAGCGTAACCAGAATTTGCAAAGATGCAACGCTCTCATACTACACGAGAACACAAGCGGGATTACTTAAGCGGCGTCTTCAAACAGATGTGCAATAAAGCAGAATTTGCCCCACCTCAACCTTCAGAGCGTGGACAGCAACGGTACAAAACGTCGATCCCTAAGAAAGTTTTACGCTGGCCTAGAAGTCACTACAACAAAACAACAACAGGCGACTAAATCGCAACATACTCCAACACGGTAAACTACTAAGTCAATAAACGAAAGAGGTACGAGAGAAAGTGTTCAGGACACTACGACAGGTGTTGATGCACGCGATGAAATCAGCAAACAAAGTTGTGCAATACACGATAAAAATGAGAACGAAATAGGAGTCAATCAAAAAAAATACTACGCCAATCCAACTAAGAAGATGGTTTGAGAGATATTAAAAATTCGCATACGCGGATCTCACAAACACACCAACACAAAACCACATCCTAACAACGGTCCAATAAAGAATAAAGAAAACGAAATGATTTCCAACTCGTCAACAAACAACAACGCGGCACCACATCAAAGAATAACAACAAAAAAAGTCAACATCGGTAATCTAAATGCGTCAATGTCGATAAACTCTACTAACTTCAACTTAAATTCGGAATAGCACAATAAAATTTCAAACTAGCTGAAGGCTAAACACAATCAACAATAAACGGATTTAAAAAAAGTTCGATACCTTCCAAAAATTTCAGAGTTTTCACGAAAAAGACTAAAAACACGGTTTGCTTAATGATCCATACTAAAATAAACGATTAACACCAAAAGAAGGGCTTCAAAATGTGCCTTAGCACAGAAAAGAAAATGTTGAAATATTGAACACGAAAAAACACAAAAATCCCGCGAAAAATCCCGGGAAAAACAATGTTTGGTATGTCAAAGGGATAGCAAGGAACTCATTTACTAAAAGAAAACAAATAGGATACGCGTCCTGATATGAAAAAAACACGTTTCCAAATTTCAAAGTCCTAAAAAGTCAAGTTTTCATGGAAAATACTGGAAAAAACTATATGACGTTGATGCCGAAGACTAAAATAAAGGTGTATGACAAGAAAAGAAACACAAAAACAATGCCCTAAAGGCGTTATCGACAAAAACAATGCCACACGTTGGGATAGCCAGTTTATCTGTTACGGTATAAATTCATCAAATCGACATAGGTCGTATTTATTGTCCAAACTCGGGTACAAACTACAGGGTTCGCCGGTTTTCCCTAGAAAGAACACAGATCTTAATGTGTTGGAGCAGATTTTGTTGCTCCGGTTACCTGCACTTAACTCAGTCGGGAAGGCGTGGTTCGAAGACTTGAATGAAAAACCGACGGGGTACTTACCCTAAAGCTTGCTTAACAGAAAAAGAAATGCCTGAGCGCCACTTGGTTCTGATTAAGGGTGGCTAACGTGTCTAGAACCAAGAACAATACACGTAGCCTATATAGAAGTCCTTCAGGTACGTTGCTGAACACCTCAGCCTGTTGGGTTACCAAGCCTCCTCCGAGTAGCCGGGTGACCTTGTCGTTAAATCACTTACCTTCAAGGCCACCGTCACTAAAAACACACAAAAGAACACTAAATGGCCCAGATCTCGGGGCTCGCTTATCAAAGGGACATGCTTTCAGCTTTACAATTCAAATACATCAGGCCTCTGCTCTGTTGACTTGGTTTAAGACCCAAACAAAACAAGAAAGGTTCAAAATTCACTAAAAGGGCAAACTGACTTTAACAGTATTATTATTTGAAAGGAATTACGATTACAAAACAGTTTACATTGGAGATGATCACCTAGAGGTGAATTTAAATGGTATACAAAAGATAAATCCTACATGAGATATCGGGGACCCCAGGCAAAATTACCTTAGCATCTACGTTACATTTAACCAGTAAGCATTAGTACACAAAAGAAAAACAAGACAGGAGTCAAGCCCCTGTACAAAATGATCAAATAAAATGGTCGTACGCAATGTTCCTTAATTAATATAGCGCCGAACGCGTCGCTTTTTTCGACACTTCCCGATCACTTCAGTTGGGCGCAACAAAATACAAATAATTTACCTTGTAGCTGGAAGCATGTTGTTATTGACTACAGATGGACTTGAACTCGTGGAAGCTTGGGTGAACGTGGTGGTGTTGCGAAAAACCCCAAGAAGGGCAGACCGGTTGGGCAGGACCCCATCAAAGGTGGTAGAAGAAGAACGGCAGCCAGCAAAATGACAGAAAACGAGTCTCCCGCGGCGAGCACTCTATTTAATTCTAGCACGGCGTTGATACTTAAATTTGCATAAAGCAATGGTTTTCCACACTGAACAGGAAAAGTTATTGAAGGCTTCAAGATGACGTCTCTTAACAAATCGGCAAATAAAAGCCAAAAGCATCCCCCGGGAAGCAGAACTATATGAGACGCCACTGCCTATCGTAACAGCTCCGGTTACTTAACTTCACTTTTCACTACATGCTTCGCCGCGAGAACTTTTAAACACTCACAAAATGATAACTTCAAAGGCTCGGACTGCACTCAAAAATCCACAAGAACAGTTAGTGGCTTCACGAGATTCTCCAAAACTACTAAGCGCAAATCAGCGCAATCCCCGGCTTCCGAAGGCCGGGGGGTGCGAAACTTCACACAACTGACTTCTGTGAGTGTCGAATACTGATTGCCCCGAAGCTCACAGATTTAAAATCGCGGGCCTATTAGAAGAAAGCTTTGAACTCCGAAACTAATAATTCTATATGTATGGTTAACTAAGGGTTTATCGAAACTTTATTTCAATAGTCCCAAACCTGGACGTAAAATGCGTAGGCGGGAAAATGCAAACAACAAAGAAGGCTTTAACGGGTGATGCAATTGCTGAATTGGCAAAAGATAAGGCTTAAAGGAAAGTTTCACATAATGAAGGAAGCCACTGCGTATCGGATTAAAATTCAAGGGCTTAAATATCGAGTTACCGAGGCCAACAAAAGGAAATACACAAAACTTAGCGTTAGCCTGGGTTGTCAATAATGTAAAACAAAGAATGCATTCACGGACCCAATTCGGCAAATGCACATAAACGATGATATTTATAATATAGTTTCGAGGAAGGAAATCTTACTATGGCCTTGCGCCCGCGTTAAAGAATTGGTTACTTAAGAAAACAAATATGAAGCGCAAGCATTTCAATACCCGCCGGACTAAATTTAAATGTAACTAGTACAGGGCCGAATCCAGTGAAAATTCGGGCAGAATATTTTTAACTAATTTCGTTAATGACAACATAAAGTTGAACTGACAGCAAAAACGGCTTAACGAGGTCGAATAATAATTTAACAAGTGTATACATAATTTGCGTTATGTATTAATAGTTCTTGTGTTTTTGTAAATCGTTAAGTTAAATTGCTGTAAATAAAGGCTTAAAACAAGAAGCGGCGTATAATTTTTAATAGCCCAGAAGATAAATCGTAACATTTGACGTCAGGTGTCGGAGTTTTGTACCAGGGGCTATAAAAAAATTATTGGACATACATTAAATAAACTAATTGACTAACAAGTACCGATAAACGACAGTCAGATAATAAATTTAAGTGTGTGTTGTGCATGCTTGTGACGAGATCCCGAAGCAGCAAGATGGAGGCCCAATTAAGCCAACTTTTCCAACTGATGCAAGTTGGCCAGAACAAGTCAGAAAAAGCACAAGAGGATCTTAAGGAAGAATTGAAAGCCGGCCAAAAGCAGGCAGAAAAAACGCAGGAAGTACTTAAGGAAGAGCTGAAAGCCGCACAAGAGGATCTTAAAGTTGAACTTAAGGAAGAGCTGAAAGTCGAGAAAAAAAAAGTAGTCCAAAAACTTGAGGAAGAACTGAAAGCGAGCCATGACGAGTTGGCAGAGGAGATCAGAGATATTCAGGAGGAAATGGAGAGAAAGGTAACCAGATTTCAAGGTGACGTACTGGAGCTGCGGGAACAAGTTACCAAGTTACTAAGTGGCCAAGGCCAACCAACTCCCTCGGAATCTGCTGGATTTTCTCTTCCTCTTGCGGTTAATCAGCCTACCTTATCGCGAGTTGCTACCCCTCAGGTTGCTCCTTCCCAAGATACTGCCCCAGTGAGGACCGCAACATCCGGCTTGCATATGAAACTGCCCTCTTACGATGGGAAAACGCCATGGTCAACATTCCTGAAGTAATTTGAAGCCGCAGCCTTCGCTAATGGTTGGGGAAGGCAGACAAAGCGACTGCATTGATTCTGACATTGCGAGGGGATGCCCTGAATATTCCAGCAATTGGTAAATCGTCTGGAACGGCTTTATGGCGATAGTCATCTTCAGCATGTGCATTGTGCCCAGTTGAAGAACCGAATTCAGAAGTCGGGGGAGACTCTGCAAGAACTTGAGGCCGACGTTGCTCGATTGGTTCGGCTCGCGCATCCTTCGGCGCCGGAGGACTTCCTGGAGCAGTTAGCCGTCCAAACATTTATAGTAGAATGAACGATGCCGATACTCAGCAAGTGGTACGTCTGGGACGCCAAAGGACACTGGGAGAGGCCTTAGCCCATTCGTTGGAAGTTGAAGCGGCAAGAAGTACCTCCAGAGGACATGGTCGTGTGCGCGGTGTCGCTACGACAGAAATGGCGCCTGAATCCATGGAGGACATGTTGCGACGACTCATAAAGCAGGAGACGAGGGAGAAGAGACCTCCTTGCTGGAGCTGCGGAGAGATGGGTCATCTTAGGGCTCGCTGTCCGAAGAAAGGAGCCCGAGCGTCTAACGTGCGTCTAACGAGCCGTCGGAAAAACTAATACGGGTCGACAAGAAGGGGCAAGAGTACGACTTTGAAATAAATCATCGACCTGGCACAGCCCATCGCAACGCCGATGCGTTATTCAGGAAGCCCTGCCCTGCCGACTGCGGCCACTGCTCGAAGCTGGAGAGTTGTGCGGTACCCATCAATCGTACCACTGTAGTCGACGACTCGTGGGAGCTAGACGAGTTGCAGAACAGCCAAGAGAACGACCCCGACTTAGGCAAGGTTATAGCCTGGAAGCGAGATGGCCGTCGACCTATCTGGCAGGAGGTCTCCGCCACCAACCCAACGGTGAAGACTTATTGGGCGCAATGGGACTCCTTGCAGCTGGGCAACAACGTCCTGACCAGAATCTTGGAAGATGAGGACGGTAGGGCAACGAGATCACAATTGATGGTTCCAAGGAGTAGAGTGGCCGAGGTTCTGCGCCACCTGCATGATGGCTCCTCTGGTGGACCCTTTGGATTGAAGAAGACGTTGCAGAAGGTCCGAAAAAGGTTCTACTGGGCGAGCTGCAAAGATGACGTCCGAGAGTGGTGCCGGAGGTACGAAGCCTGCGCTACAGGAAACGGACCGGTTGGAAAACGTAGAGCTCCGATGCGGCAGTACAACGTGGGTAGTCCGTTTGAGAGGATAGCCATTGACATTGCTGGACCATTCCCCGAAACCGAATCGGGAAATAAATACATCCTGGTGTGCAAGGACTACTTCACCAAGTGGCCCGAAGCGTACGCCCTTCCGAATAAAGAAGCCGGTACTGTCGCTTATGTTCTGGTGAAGAAGTGCTTTAGCCGTTTTGGAGTCCCCCTGTAGTTACATTCCGAACAGTGCCAGAATTTCGAGTCTGGACTATTCCAGAGGGTTTGCAAGCTACTGGGGATATACAAGACCCGGACTGCTGCCCTCCATCCTCAATCCGACGGCACGGTGGAAAGGATGAACCGAACCATGGGGAAGCATCTGTCCAAGGTGGTTTCCGAGCATCAACTTGACTGGGACCAGTACATTCACCTGTTCCTGATGGCCTACCGATCGGCAGTACAAGAGATAACCAATCACACCCCAGCCGCGGTACTCTTTGGGCGCGAGCTGCGATTGCCATGTGACCTCAAATTTGGAAGAAAGCCTGGCGAAGAAACGGCCGGCGAGGACTACGTGGGCAACCTGAAGAAGAGGATGGAAGAGATCCATGGCGCCGTACGCCAAAACATTCAGGGTACCAGCGACCGAATGAAGGACCGATATGATCCCGCGCTGAGGCCGGTGGTTTCCAGTCTGGCGATTTGATATGGCTTCATAACCCCCAGAGGCGTCGTGGTCTTTCCCCCAAGCTCCAAAGGAACTGGGAAGGCCCCTACACTGTAGTTGCTCTACTGAATGACGTGGTATACCAAATCCAGAAACCTCGAGGAAAGTGCAGTGGTGCACTTCAATCGATTGGCCCCATATTCCGGAACCAATGAGGAGGTGGAGGCTGTCACGGAGCAATCCCTGAGACAACTAGAGACCGGAGGTACCTCCTTCCAGGAGTTTATGGCCGCTTATGGGGGTACGAAGACCGCGCGATTTGGGGTCACTACAGAGGTGCAGAGTGACCTGTTCGACACGCTGCGGCGGTATTCCCTGGCACACTACGTCTCCCAGGACCTCCGGATGTCTAGGGGGATCGCCGTTGCCTTCCGGGAGAAGTTTGGCCGGTTAGACCAGCTGCGAGAGCAGGCACCTCAGGTTGGCAGAACTTTGCGACTGAATGAAGGTAATAGCTCCATTTATTACCTGGTGACGAAAAGGTTGTCGTACGAAAAACCTAGTTACCAGGAGCTCTGGTCTACTCTTTTGGACCTTAAGGAGCAGATGGTGAAGAACGGCGAAACCCGGCTAGCGGTGCCGAAATTAGGATGCGGCCTGAATTCGTTGGACTGGAGGGTTGTACGCAGCATGCTGGAAGTAGTCTTCGACCGGAACGGTATCCAGATCGAGGTCTGCTGTTACAGCCCGTTGCGAAGCATTGAGCCCTCGGTGGACTGCTACTTTTTCAGGCAGTCCGTGTGCAAGAAGGGCACCACCTGCAAATACCGCCATGGAACCCCCACAAGAGCGAGAGGACAGGCACCCGTTGCAACTCGTTCTGGGACAGAAAGACCTAAGGCGGGGACAGTGTAACGACCTTCGAGACGGTTCGCGTGCAGACAGATGAATTAGCCTTCCGGATCATTTGAGAACGACCTCGGTGATTAATGCGCGCAATACGTCAGCATTGCTAGAATAGTCGAGAATATCTCGAAGGTTCCGGAAGGAATCCCCGGCGATATATATAAGCGATGCCAGCGGGAGAGCGGGCAGTGCGAATCTAGCTTTGAAGTGTGCGAAGCTTGCCATATAAATCATTCGTGTTGAAGTCGTGTGTAAATAAATAATAGTAATTTACTATACAAGTGCGCAAAGCTACTGTTTAGGCACGAGTGGGGTAGAGTTAAAACGCGAGTGAGCGAGCGTTTAAGCCCCACGAGTGACTAAAGATGCTTTATGCATGTGTATCGTATAATATTTTATCTACGATAGAATCTAAAAAATACGGTAAATATAAAAAATATTTTACATGTAAATTAGAATTACTAGCAACCGGTCCTAATTTTGAGTGTTTTAAAAATTTTAAAGCACGTTGCTACTAACTACGTGCTTAATGAAATTTTTTGAGCACGTTGCTATTAACGACGTAAACTAATGAAAACATGTTATTAAACAGTCGTTTTACAAACTTAAAACTGCCAACTAAAAGGCAATTTTACACACTGTCGTAGATAAAGTGTATTTGTTGTTAGAAATAGTTCTGTTAGTGTATAAATAATTTGCGTTCCGTATTAATAGTTCTTGTGTTTTTGTAAATCGTTAAGTTGAATTGCTGTAAATAAAGGCTTAAAACAAGAAGCGGCGTATCATTTTTAATAGCCCAGAAGATAAATCGTAACAGTATGTTTTTATGGAGCTTACATTCCGGTCCTCCACTTGCACGTGATCTATTTGGTTTGCGACTCCATTACCTGGTGCTGTACATGAACGTTTATGTGCTTTCTTGTGTTTGAAACAGCTGTCTCCCCCCTAAATTAACTTTAAGTCATACTTTGGTACTTTCTCATATTCCCTTTCTAGCTGTTCGTAAAAACATAATTTACCTGATTATAATTATTCTCTTCCTCTTAGACGCAAGTGTGCCTTTATTTCGTGAATGTACCGTCGTGTTCAAATAAATTTGGGATAATGTTTTTTTCATATGTAGGTTTAGTTAAGAATTGAAGAATATCTCCATGGATTTCCTGCTATCAGAAAGGGTTACATAAAACTTTAACAGTTAATGAAATCTGTAACTCTTTCTGATAAGAGGAAATCCATGGAGATATTCTTCAATTCTTAACTCAACCTGCATGTGAAAAAACACTGTCTCAGATTTATTTGAACACGGCTGTACATAGAAGCAAACAACATCACCACCTCCACCCCCATCATTACGGGCGAGTTTATAATCATCAATTTTCAAATACTGACTACTTACCTCTTGCATTAACCAACTTTCTGATAAAGCCAATATATCATAGTGGTATCAATTTTTAGGTTCTCATGCCACAAGTAATAGAAGGTAACCTGATACAGAAGATTAATTCTAATTTGCGCTATGTTTTTATACGAGTAATTAAAGGATCAATGTAGCTTTGTTTATTTCTTTGTCAAATTGGCTTTTCTTGTGCATGTTGTTTGAAGTTAATTTCAGCCCTGAGAACACTAAAAGTTCAGGCCAGCTTTTTGTTTTAGCAGATATTGACACTTCATAGCCACGTGTTGTAAAAAATGAAGAGTTTCATGTATGCTGAGCCAGATAGGTAATTAAACAGGGCATATAAGACGTACGAGACGTTTCGTCACAATTTAATGTCCCGACGAGGTGCTACCAAATTACTCATTACAATATCAAACATTTATAATTCCCTACCTGACAATCTAAAAACCGTTTTAATATATTCTTTTAAAAAACATGTTTACCATGTTTGTCGAACCGACATAACATAGGACTAAAAAACTTAAACTGCAAATAAAGAGTGCTGCTGCACTAAATTGAATATCTATTTACTATATATTTTTTATAAATATAATTACCACCGTGCTGCTGGCAGTATATTAATACATAAGTTACTTTTATGCATTCCATCTATATCAATTTTTTTCTTCTCAAGTGGAAAATCAGGCATTAAACGAGCATTTAGCCTTTCTCGCCTGTATCGTTTACTTTAATATTTGCAGATATTGCCAGCCTGTATTTTTATGATTTCGCATTGTTAATTAGGCTTAACTATTGTAATCATTGTTACTTCGCACAGTTGAAAGTGCGCAAGTGCAGTTCTGTTGTGGTGAATGCATAGATCAATTTTGCATGTATATGTATTATCATTAACCTCGTTTTTATCTTTCGGTGTAGAGGCTGGTGCTTTATGTGCTTGCATCTGGCGGTACAATGCTCAACTTGCCCCGAATTCGGGATACAAAGTTGGAGCGCGTCTTTTGTGCTTGCACAGCAACCATTGTGTGAAGTGTGTGTCATGTTCATGTGTTGAACTTGTTACTCTATCTCTTAGGTCTGTGTATCTAAGTAGAGCACAGTTAATTTGGTACCCAACTGTGAATGGTCTCACCGAGCCCGATTCCAATCACCAAGACTGTCTAAAAATTGCGGCCCCCGCAGGATGCGAACCGAGGACTTGCTTACTAGCAAGCTTAGCGCTATCTAACTGCGCTACCCGGCTACTTTTCAATTTTGCATCTGTAGCTTTTAATATAGATCCCTCAGCGGCGGTCGCTGGGAACTTACATTCAGTCGCTTGTGGGGCTTGCCTAGAGCCGCCTGCATGTTAGTGGCTCCCAGTGAATTGTACATACGGCGAGCTAAATAAAAAAGCGTCCCTTTGGGTTACATGTCAGCCGCCATATCGTCACCACAGCTGGCAGCCAGGGTATTCACCTTCCTCTTTTGTGGGACATTTCTACGCATCCCATCGTACAATGTTTGGTAAAATCCAGTTTGAGGGCCATGTTGCAGTACTCAGGTCCGAGTATTATAAAGTAAATTTGTCGCCCATTTTTTTAATTACAATAGCATACATTTGGAGCCGTTTTGGCAAGTTTTCCTGTATATCGGTTCCGTTTCAGTCATATTTTATCGCATAAAGCTTTAGCTATTTGCATCTCAAAAATCCTAACACGCACGTAGCTTTTGGTGTTATTTAAAGGTTAAGCGTACCGCGCTAATCTCTATGCCGCTGTTTGTGCAGCTGTTTGTCCCATCGCGTGTAAGAATGCTTCTTTTCAGCTTATTCAAAAACACAGTCAATGAGAGCAAGCAGGATGATTTCAACTTCTGTCGCATTCTACCGATGTGTTGTCAAGTCTGGTGCAGGTTGCGTTGTGATTGGCTACTTCTGCTGGCGTGACAGAGCGTCGCGCGCGAAACTTGGCTTGGTGTCGGTTTTGGGGATTCTGTCTCGGCCCGCGACACAGGACAGTCGATTTAGCGAGATTTGTGGGCGCCTTCGCGCTTCGGCGTGGAGGCGTCCGGTGTTTCTCTGTTGTTACCGTAAGTGGTGACTTTGTTAATTGTCAGACGTTGCTTGGCGAGCTGTTCGAGTAGATGTTTGTGCGTCTGGGTGTTTTCTTTCGTTCCCGAGTGTGCCACATTACCGCATCGTAGATTTCTGTGATCGCCAAGAGGGAGTTACAAACTTTCCCGAGTAATTAAGGGGATTCTTTGGACGTGGCCGAGTTCCACCCACACCACGTTATACGACAGCTGTAGCGATACTCGCCGTCTGCCTGCAGCAATTAACGCCTACGCACCGAAGCCACACCGTAAAATCAAGGTATCTTGTGCTTCTCTATTTGTACACTAATCGTTCATGTGATGCCGCCAGTTGGCCAGTTTGTGTGACTAATTAAACATATTTGCTAGTGGCACTTGCTCAAAGCATTGTGCGTTCATTGCTGTATTACACTTTTGTGTAACTAATTAAACATATTTGCTAATAGCATTCGCTCGAAGCATTGTGCGTTCATTGCTGCATTTGACTATTAAACATAGTTGCTAATAACCTTTAATCGACGCACTGTGCGTTCATTTCTGCATTTCACCGTTGTATTATCAAATGAACTATATTTGCTAGTAGCATTTTCTCAAAGCATTATGTGCTCATTTCTGCACTTAACCGGTGTGTGTTGCTAAAGTAAACATACTCGCTATTAGCGCCTTCTCAAGCATTGGGCGCTCATTCTTAAATTTACCTGTACATGTTTAGGGGCTCTTGTTAGATAAGGCGTCCCAGCTGCGGTTTAGTTATTTCCTTTTAGGTTTAACCCTTGTATAACTGTAAGTTTGTTATATTCGCCGACCACGTCGGCCATGAATTTGGTCTAATAGATCTGTTTACTGTATTTGACTTATGATTATTCCTGGTATGTGTGCATGCTTATGTACAGGGTGATTCCGTCTCTATGTTAAGATCGATGTAAGTAAGTACGTAAGTAAATAAATTTAAGTAAATGTAAGGTGGGCCTGGGAGCGGCTCATACGTGTTGCAGGTAGGTCGACGCGGTTGTCGCTACACTGTTGTCTCCAGAGTCAGTACTTGAGTATTCTACCCCGTTTGGCTTTCAAGGTTCGGTTAAGCATGGGTTATCCCCTATTGAACCTTTTGGCGCCCATTTATTTTGTAACATCTTATACATACCGTCACGCTTGCCCTGTGGTGTACCGTTTCTAGAACCACGCTAATCTCCCTGAGCGTATTCGAGCCGTGGCCTTTAACCTGTTTTGTGCGATTTCCAGGGTAAGTGTGGACATTTCCCGGACATGTTTAAGTATTTGGCACTCACTCACTCGTGAGTGTCGTTAAAACAGTTTGATACTGTAACAAATTGATACCAGAAGCGTTTACAGCTTAAGAAATAAGCACTCACGTTCAGCAATATGTGAATTTTTCGTTTTTGTGTTTGGTACAAGCAAGAGTCCAGTGATTGCCAGTACATTTGACATACATGGAATCCATTTGCAGTAATTTTTCATGTGCCCAAACCTCTGGTTTCGTTTGCAATGGGGAAGATCTTGAGATTTTTGTATTGGTTCGACTGATATAATGCAGTAGCTGAGTTTAGTTAACTTGAGGATGTCGTTGGATGTGTAGTTTTTTCCAAGTTTACCTCGCATAATGGAATTTTTGGTTTATTGTAACAAGAGATAAAAAAAAAATACCAATTAGGGTAGGCTGTCATATGTGTTATACGTTTGGCAGTACTGAAGTGTATTGTCAGTCTATGTCAAATTCGAAATTTGCAGGTTAAGTTTTACGTCAGTCTATGTCAAACAACAAATAAAACCTAACCTACTAATCTCGAATTTGACATAGACTGACAATACACTTCAGTACTGCCAAACGTATAACAAATATCACAGCCTACCCTAATTGGTTTTTTATTGATCTCTTGTTAGAATCCAGCCATCTTTTGAACAGAATGTATTTGAGTTTTGTTTTTATCTGTTCTTCAGTTATAGAAATAGAGATATTTCTGAGCATAACTAAGAAATGGCTCGAGTGAAACTGAGTTTAATTTTAGATTATTGTAAAAAGTGGTAAGATTGCCAAAGTCGTCGATAAAACATAAATTAATATTTAAAACTTTCTTTTATGTAAGGTGATAAAGTTGTCCAACAAGCTGGGAGTTAACCGACGACTGGTGAAAACTTTATACTTACCTCATGCATAAAATACATAAAAGATATGACAGGTTCCGAACAAAAGCACATTGTTAAAATTGCAACCATTATTGTTAAGGGCGTGAACGATATTTTAGGAGAAGATGTATAGACCTTATCGCAGATTGCCTTTAACGTATTTGTCAACATAAAAGAAAGCGCTTAAAGGACATCTCCTGTGTTTACTCAACTTTGGACTTACGAGATTTCCTACCGTTTTTTATGTTATTAAAAATACCCCCTAGGGTGCTGCCCCTTAACACGTCAGATAATGTGTTTATTACATCCCTGTCTGTAGTCGGTGATTTGTTATATTTATTATTTATACTGGGCGTATATTATTATATTTTTTAAATGAAATGCACCTTTCAAATATACGTTCTGCAATATTTAAAAAAAAAATCTGGTGTGATACACTCACACAACTTTCTTTTACAGTGATCTTATAATTAGCCAAAAATTTCATTTTTAATTTTTAAAAATTTGTCAAAAATTTTCAAAAATTACAAATTCTACAAAAACGGTACAAAATAGAGCTTTAGTTAAAGAGACAAATTTTCTCTAGAATTTCAAGGTGAATTCGAAAATTTAATAATATACCGGGTGTTCTATTCAAAATAGGAGTTAATAAAAAAAATAGAAAAAAAAAACAAAAGAAATCCACTTTAGAAGTATTCAACTGGAAAATCACCTATCTGACATCAATACACATTAAAAATGTAAGAAAAATGTAAAGTTTAAAAAAAATTGTTGGAGCCGTTTTTGAAAAAATCGAAAAAAACTGAAAAATCGCAAGAGTAAACACCTACTTCCGGTTATTCGATTTTCTTCAAAAGCTTGCTGTCTCATCTACATAGTACACAAAACTTATATATGAAGTTTCAACGCCATACCTCTTTTCGTTTTTGAGATATTCTGTTCACAGACAGACAGACACACACACAGACCAATGAAAAATAAAACGTTTTTTGGGATCAGGGGACTCTGAAACGTGAAGATCTGTTGAAAACTCAATTTCGAATTTTTGGGGTGAATCCAATACTGCCTTTATTGTAAAAGGAAGTAATAAAACACATTTGAGATGTCTATTACTGCCAAATGTCAATTACTTTCTTCTTTCATTCCCTTTTATTTCTAAATGTTGTTTCTAAATTATATAAGGATTACTATATAAGACAGACCTGAGATCCTATTTTATTTATACGACTAGGATTCGGAAGGAAAAACTGCTAACCGCCCTCTAGGCCATCATTATGTCTCTATTACGCGATCCTGTTGCTCTTCAAACTTGACATTCTTCAGCAAACTGAGATTATAGAGTATCTTGTCGATAACGTCGCTGCTACTATGGGTCCCTCCCAAATCGGGAGTATGGATCCTATCTTCGCAGATCGTTTTAAAAATAGCTTGGTCCAGAAGATCAGCATGCTTCGAAAGTCCTAGGTGGTACAGCATGTCCACTGCTGCGTTCAACATGGCCACAGGATTAGCTACGTTTTTCCCTGAAACCTTCCATTGCTGTAACATGTGGCGAATTTTCAAAACCCTCTAAAATGATCGTTACCGAAGTAGCGATAAATTAGATTTTGATTTAAATTTATAGCAAGCAAATTACATTCAAACCAGTCAACATAGGGTAATATATGCAGTTAATAGAGAAGAAAATGGAAACGCAAATTCCTATAACATTTACAAAATATACAAGAAGTAAAAGGGATGCTAGATATAAAAGTAGATACCGAGCCACTAAGAACAAATAAATTTGTAAGTCAATGTGAAAAATGCTAAAGCCCATGGTCACACCCAAAGTTACTGCAATAGAGAACCAAGGTGTGTTAGATGACCCAGAAAAACGTTTTATTAATGCACGCACGCAATACCAAAATGTGCCAACTGCAGAGCAGCGCACCCTGACAGCAAAAAATTTTGCAAAGCAGCTAGAAAATTCGAATGTCAAGCAATTCTTACAAAAACAACGGAGAAGAATACAACCAATCATAGCAGAACCTAATAAATCTGTTTGGTTTAAGAAAGGGGCAGCAACGAGTCTAATGCGTTTAGCATTAAAAATTCTGGTACCTTCAGCAGATCATTCGTCCTGCTAGAAGAAAGTGAAGAAGACCTGAAAGAAACTATTGCGGACAAAAAATTCAAACACCAACTTTAATCTAGTGCTGATCATCAAAATTAGTGTTTACTTATTTTTTGTTCCTGAATCGAAAATTGAATACTTAGCACCATAATATAAAGCTGAGTAAATGAGAAGCAACGATAATTTTCTGTGGAAAACTGTAACACGACCATAGAGGAATAAGGAATCGAGTGAAAGAAGTGAAATCCTGTTTGGACAGTAACATAATAGTAGATGAAAGAATAAATAATAACAAATTTGATGCTGCAGTGGTTAGAGAAAGATGCTAAACATAGATAGACGTACAGTATAATGAACGAAGAAATTGTGATAAGGGTTTACTAAGAAAGGTGCCTATAGAAATGAGGTAAATTAATAGGTCATCCTATACGACACGTAGGGATGTTAAAAATCATACTGGTAGAAAGAACGGAAGGAGTATGCCTATAGCAAACCAACATATGAAGTATACCCTGTGCAATAATTCCATTTTAGTACAAGATTGTGAGAATGGTTTAGCAAGAAAGGTGCATATAAAAAAAGGTCAGGGTCATTTCAATTCCCCCAACGGAGGATGGGCTGCTATAGGGACCTTGCGTCCCTCTTCAGCCAATAACGGGAATTTCAGGATGGATGAGAAAAAGGAGGGGTAAATAATGGAAGAGAGGCCATGAAAGGTGGAGAAGTACTTGTACTTGCATTCACCTCAGAGAATGTACTCTATTGTCTCATGCAAACCATCTAAAAACCTGAATCAGAGCAGACGGCCACGGGAATCAAATCCACGACCTCCTGAATGCTAATCCGACTAGTCCACAGAGCTTGGTGAGGTGCCTATATAAATGAGATAAATTAATAGGTCATCCTATAGGACGAAGGACTAGGCCTATAGCAAATCAACATATGAAGTATGCCCTGTGCAATAATTAAGTACAAGATTGTGAGAATGGTTTACCAAGAAATGTGCATATAAAAAAATATCAGGGTCATTTCATCTCCCAACTGGAGGCGGGCTGCTACAGGGACCTTGCGTCCCTCTTCAGCCAATAACGGGAATTTCAGGACGGATGAGAGAAAGGAGAGGCGAATAATGGAAGAGAGGCAATGAAAGGTGGAGAAGTACTTGTACTTGCATTCACCTCAGAGTACTCTATTGTCTCAGGAAAATCACCTAAAAACTTGAATCATAGCAGATGCCACGGGAATCGAACCCACGACCTCCGGAATGCTAAGCAGACGTGGTAGCCACTAGTCCACAGAGTACGGTAAGGAGCCTATAGAAATTAGGTAAACTTATAGATCATCTTATACGACACTGAAGGAAAATCATACTTTCTGTAGAAAGAACAGAACGACAACAAGATATGAAGTATACCTGGTGTAATAATGCCACTTAACTTCAGCGATTAACGATTCTGAAAAGGGTTCACCAAGCAAGGTGTCTATATAAATGAGGTAAATTAATAGGACACATAAGGATGTTAAAAATCATACTGATAGAAAGATCAGAAGGACTAAAGTTATAGGAAAACCAAAATATGAAGTAAACCAGGTGCAATGCTTCCATGTAGCTACAATGATTAATGGTTGTAAGAAGGGTTTACCAAGATGTTTACAAAGATGTATTTAGAAATGAAGTAAAACAATTTCATCTTTTATCTTATACTACACGTAGGTATGTTAAAAACCATACTCATAAGAACAAAAGAACTAAAGTTATAGGGAAACCAACATGAAGCATATTAGGTGTAAAAATTCCATCTAACTACCACTATTAACGAAAAACAAGCAGTAAGGGAAGTTTGTGATAAACTACTCATAATTGAAGGACGAATGACTCTGAATGAGTCTTTGTTTGTGTGTTATGAACAAGGTCTAGGCATGCAGAGTGTACCTTCGACACCTACTGCTTTGGTCATATGGTCAAAGTCCTACTTAGAATTTTTCCGAAACTGTAAGAAGTTCCAACGCTAACAAGGAAATTTTTTACATGCTACACATCGTAGTAATATGGTATCCACGGTTTTACATCACTTCCGAATGATGGCATTCTGCAGAGGCTTTCATCTGCATTTTTTATTTTTAAAAACCTCATCGGGACTGGGGATCGAACTCACGACCTTAGATTGGTAGTCAGAATGATTAACCACTGAGCTACCCAGCCCGGCTGAACGAGGATTTAATTTATTAACTAGAAATTATTGTACCAAAAAGAGAATACTCGTCACATTATACCAACATAGCAAATAAACAACAAACTTGTGTATTAAGGTTCTAAATATCTTATCGTTAATAGTATTCATTCACCTTTTAACGTTTTCCCTAAGGCCCGATTAGCTGGTTCAAATACAGCATAGTACTGACCGTAGTTGCACCCAGAGTACAAACCAGGCCCTCCAAGCATGCCACACAAGGTGCTTGCGACTACAGAACCGTACAAGTTTGGCATCAAGACAACGTCAAACTGCTTTGGGTTGTTAACCAGCTGCATGCAGCAGTTGTCTATCATCATATGGTCATATTTAATGTTAGGAAACTGTTTTGCTATTTTTATTGCGCTTCGAAGAAACAGCCCATCTGACAGCTTCCTGCAAGAATATACCTATTGCTAAACCATGTAAACGATTCTACAATTGCAACTCTTACATAATATTGGCCTTGTGGACAATGGTAACCTTCTTTCTGTTGTGTTGAGCAGCAAACTCAAAAGCTCTCTGTGCAATCAACTCGGAATTCTTTCTAGTTATGATTTTCATATGTTCCACGACGCCTTTGCTATTCTCATGCTCCAGCATTGCATACTCCCCTTCGGTGTTTTGTCTTATCAGAACTATGTCCACGTCGCAGTATTTGGCTTTCGTTAACCCATAGTATGGTTTGCAGTGGATGATATTCATGTAGAGGTCCAGACACTTCCTGATCGCCACGTTTGGGGAACCATCCGCAGCAACGCTCGACGTGTTCTCGATGTTGGACTTGATTCCTGTGCCGTTTCTCTTAAGCGAAGTTATGGCGTGGTCCACGTCGTCCATATTTTTAACGTGCATGTATTCGAAGTCCACGGGGACTGCAGCGTGATCGAACACTTTGTAGAGGTGGTTCATCAGCTCTGGCCCTATTCCATCCCCATATATCATTGTCACTATATATCGTCCTCCGTACAAAGGAATTGGAATTTTGCTAAATTTGTGTTTCAATGGCGTTTTGTGCTTCAGACGCGGCAGTGAATTTTCCGAACAAATCGTATGTTTGTAACACTTTTGGATTGTCCATAATCGTTTTGTAAGGACAAGAAAAAACGGTAATTTCATGTTAAATAATATCAAGTTTGTTAACCAAATGACATGGCTTTTCAAACTGATGTGAACATGTAACCATGGTTACAGCAAACCTACTTTATAAAGTTATTTGCCGGGCTTGATAGCTCAGTGGTTAAGCATTGTGCATACTGATCTAAGGGTCAAGAGTTCGATCTCCGGTAATGTGAGGTTTTTAAAAATTAAAAAAAAATGCGGATGAAAACCTCTATATTATTCGTAACTACTACTATGTGTACCTAGCATGTAAAAGATCCTTTGCTAGATTGGTATTCCTTAGCTTCGCCAAAATTCTAAGTAGGGCTTTGACCATATGACCACAGGAGTCGGTGTGTAGGGTACTTGGTACTCCGTATGCCTAGACCTTGTCCATAACAAAGTTAAACTCGTTATCTGTGTACAATATTTAGCTAAAAGCTTTAATTCCTCTTGTAGGAAATTAAATCAGTATCCATGATATATTTACTTACTAAAATTTCTGTAAGTTTTTATATACTTCACAGTTGGCTTTATTTCTATTTTTCAAAGGCTTCAACAATCACCAAATTATAAGTTTTTTTATATTCTTTCTCTTTATTGAACTCATAAATAGAAATATATATGAATATTATGGGTATAAGATTAGCTCCATTTGGAATATAAGTTGCTCCTCATTGGAGTCGATACAGACAAAAGAGGTATTTCATATTGATCTGCAACGTGCTTTGCATGAGGTAGGAGACCGCAGAGGAAGGAAATTAATGGGAATCTTCAGTGCACGACTTAGTAGCAATCTTACTCAAAAGCAGTGGTAGCAATTATAGACCGCCAACACATGACGACTGGCTCGAATTTGAAGATAATGTTTACTGAGCGACCAAAGTGACCGAAGAGGTGAGCATGACTCGTCCAAGAGGAGGATTTATCATTTGCAAATTTGTTACAAGTTCACATTCAGACTTAAATTCCAAAGATTCACGACAAGCATTCTGCTGTGAGTAAAAGAGATGTTTCTTCGACTTATAATGTCACTTTTCGATCTTTAGCATTTTCTTTCAGGACATTTGGCGAACTAGAATCGGATAAGATGATGAGCTCCTAGAAGAGAGTGGCTTAAGTGAAGTTAACTGGCGTCAAAACTTGAAGGATTTAAATAGCTGCCGACATTCAGATTCAAGTGTTATGTGTTGCAAGTCAGCAGGCGTCTTGCTCAGTCTACCTGAGAGTCGTTGCACAAGGATGGGTAGATGTGGAGTTTATCATTGCCAAGTCAAGAGTAGCTGAACAGAAATGCCTGGAAGCTGGATCAGGTTTCTGTTGATTGCACTGATTTTTTATCCCTAATTTTTAAGCACATGAATGAGACTGCATTCATGTATTAAGACAGTTTAGTCAATGCCACTTAAAGGGATGATGGTGTTGCTACCCTTTAAAACGCAGCCTCAAGTTTTATGAATTATGGCTTGGAAGAGAGCAGCAACGTTGCGAATGACATTAGATGTCGATTAATTTTATTACAAAAATAGAAGGGCTTTTATACAAAACATAATTGCTTAGAACTAAATTAACATTTCAAAGTGCAAAGTGTAAATTAGTGAAACGATTCTAATATTACAAAGCAATAAGTCAGCAGGCGCTAAGCTGTTATGGTTCCGCATGCGTTTGCAAGTCCGTGCGCTGAACTCGAGATTGCGGGTCGCTTATTTGCGTAAGTTGCTGGTTTGCAGTTTTCCGGCCTTTAAACCGGCTTGATTACGAAGCAACACTGGCTTTTAAATTGTGAACGATATTTCGTAAATTTTGACTGAAATTTATATCTGTTTAATTCAAAATTAAACATATTGCCAGTTTTAGGCACTGAAACGTGATCCAGCCTCCAGGCATTTCTGTTCATGAGCCGGATTGATTACGAAGCAACACTGGCTTTTAAATTGTGAACGATATTTCGTAAATTTTGACTGAAATTTATATCTGTTTAATTCAAAATTAAACAGTAGCTCTAACAAAAACCTTATCCATTTCTCGAATAGGTCTTTAAGCTGCAGTCCTTGGTTCTTGAGAAATGACGACCTTTCAACCCATTTCAGTCTTGGAAAAATTCAAGAGCTCATTCGTGGTGATACGTGGAGATGGCAACTTGAGACTCGAAAGATTTCTTGAAGGAAGATCTTTCATTTTGGCAAAAGACGGAGTTGGTCAACTTCACGAGTGAAGTCATATATTTAGCCGCGATACATGATGGTGGTGGCTTATGGGACACAAGTCAATCTCCTTCATGGAATCGATTTATGCGTGTGATAGCCCGATTTATTCAAAGCACAATTATAAAGCGAGGTTCCTGACAGTACTTGAATTAAAAGAAGCAAAGTTACTCTCTAAGAAAACTCAAAGAAACAATTATACGGAACAGAACGAATAATACGGGGAAGAGCAATTACAAAATGTACCACGTTAGGTAAACTTTTGCCTGCTCTTGATGATGATGGCTTACTGAGACTGAAGGGTAGAATTCAACTATCACTTGACTTGTAGGAGTCTGCTATCACAAGGCTGTTTTACAGGGCAAAATTTATCTAAAACTCAAAGTAAGGCTACACGACGGAAGCCAGTTTGTTCACACCGGTAAATCCATAATACAGACGATATTAATAATGACAATCAGTAATAATGATTTGCTTCAGCTAGATGCAGTCGAGAAGTGGGTCGGGTTCAATTGCGATAGAATTGTGGCTTTACAATAGCTCAAAATTGATATACGAAGACGCCACGTAGTTTCATACTAAGCAACTAGTGAACTACCTAAAACTAGGAAACAAATCTGATCATCTTATTCACGAGGCGTGTTGGGTATTTCCCAACAGATCAAGGACTTACATTGGCATTCACGGCCTCTGGAATACCCTTTAGGTGTGGATTTGCTTACTTTAAATGCCTTCCTGCAAGTTACCATACAACAAAAATGCAAGAAAACAAACACGGAAATAATTTAAAAGGTTCTAGTGTTACTCCAAGGTCCGTAAATATAGAAAGCTTGGAAATAAATGTAGGTCATCTTAATAACCGCCATTTTCGTGCCCAGTGACAATTAGAGTATACCTATACGGATGGGGCCATAATTATACTGATGGGGCCATAATTTATTTTATCTACTCCAGTGGGATAAGTAACGCATTACGTCACTCATTTGACACTATTTCAGTTAGGTAATGAAGCTCATTACACCACTCAGTTATGTAATGGTTTCATTACGCAACTGAGTTGTGTAATGACTTCATTACGTAACTCAAATAGTGTCAAATGAATGACATAATGACATTTGCCTACTAAAATATTTTTGAAAATGACAGATCTGACATTTCTCTTAATGCACTTTTCTCAATTTTAGGCAGTCGTAGATAAAATTTTGTACAATACATGTGTGATAATGCATCATTAATATACTTGTGTGCTTACATAACTCGTGCTACGCACTCGTTTGTAACTTACACACACGTACATTAATGATGCTGTTATCCCACTTGTATAGTAAATAACTAATACCGATGGGGCCACAATTATACAGGGTGTAAAAAAAGTCTGGAATATAGCAAATATTTCAGAAACTACCGGAGATGAATTTTTAAAAATTGCCGGACTTATATAGGTAAAAACGGCGCATCTAGGAAGGACAAAACCGTTTTTGCAACTGTACAGGGTGAGTCAGAAAAAATACCAACTTTTATATTTTAAATTGGACACCCTGTATATTAACGTTTGACGGATTTATCTCTCAAAATGACAAATGTGGGGTGACCTAAAGAATAAGGTTTACAACAATATACCGGTTAATATTGAAGCTTTAAAGGATCATATTAGAAAGAAATACGTCAAATTTGAGTAAGAAAGAGATAAATATAGTAGTAAATATTCGAGTAGGCATGACGCTTATTTTAATTATGACATAAGTCAACTAAACATGCTTACTAAAATAATTTTATCGTATGGCCATCTCTTTCTTACTCAAGCATTCTATTTTGTTGTTCATGTTATCTTATTGCTGTTATATATAATTATGGCCCCTTCCGTATATAACAGCAATAAGATAACATGAACAACAAAATAAAATGCTTGAGTAAGAAAGAGAGGACCATACGAAAAAATTATTTTAGTAGGCACGCTTGGTTGACATCTGTCAAAAATTATTTTTTTTAATTTATTAATAGAAGTCAATATCCAAGAGCAGATGCTCGTTATTGGATTGTGCTCTCTGGTTTACAATTCTACAATTTAGGTACTTAATGTTAACACACTTAATTTTTTTTATTGCTATGATAATGTACTACCCAGTGCCGTCTTTTATATGATTAAGGCCCCGGGCCCAAGGTAATGAAGGGGCCCTTCTAGAAAGGAAGTAACTCAATACAATACAATATATATTTTTATCTACGACCACTACTAAAAGTAGGCCTTTTAACGCTAGCTTGTTTCACTAAAAGTGACGTTTTATAGTTTAGCGTGGTTATAGAAATCAGCTGTTTACTTTTAACCCATGTGCTAAAAGTGAAGTGAGGTTACAAAACTACAATTTCGAACTGGAAGTGAAGTTGTAAAGTTATTCTAGTTACTTCTTGCTTTACAGGTAAAGTGTTTTTGAAATAATTAACGCGTTATGTAATAAATACAGTCAGACGTGGAGTATTAATAATTACATTCTGTAACTGACCTTGCAGTACTGGCTTCGCAAACATTCGCCCGCGCGGCATGGGCTACTGTTTATTATGACATAAATTAGAAGTGTCGTAGATGCAAACCTTTGTTAAATCGATATTATGGATTAATAACGGTAAAATTAAGGTCGTAGATAAAATATTGTATGCAACGCATGCTAAAAGTAGTTTATGCACGAGACATGTTATGAAACTCAGCCTTCGGCTTCGTTTCATGATTTTCATGTCTCGCGCATAAACGTTGACTTTTAGCACTTGTTGCATAAATAGCTATTAATATACCTGCTTTTATTTTTATACAACTATGTACTGAAACGAAATTAAAATTCTAATAAAATGTATATAAACACAATAGAACATAAGAATCCTAAAAATTAAGAAATATGTCATAATTATTGCTACACAATAATAAAAGATTTTTTTCTCAATTTGGTATGGGCAAAGTCCTGTATTATATCTTCAAAATTTAAATTCAACAATATGTCGCTTTCTATGCACATTAATGATAAAAGAGTTTAGCCTCTCTTGTAGCACAGTACTGCAAAGTTCGTTTTTTATCCTGCTTAACTTCGAAAATGAACGTTCTCCACTGCAATTAGTGATCATTGATGAATAATGACATGAAAATTCTAAGTGATAACGCAACGTTAGAAAATGTTTCTTCTAATTTATCAGTTCTTAAAATGTTAAACAGTAGCGAGTTATCAATTTGTTTAGTTTTATATACATCGTTAGTTCCTAAATACAGCGCTAAATGAATACATTCCGTTTCTAATTCTTCTCCATTTATAGCAAGGTGATAATATTCAGCAAACTTTTTACAGCTATCGTGCAACACATTTGGACTAATGGTTCTTAGTTGATAAACAGCCACACCGATTGTTTACTTTGATATATGCAGCAGATCTCTGCTGTAGTTAAGTTATCGATGAGTCGATAATTGGGATAAACACTTCCACTTTAAATTTATCAGATGAATACACAACTTCAATTTTTATTTTTTTACAAAATATTTAATGAATTACAGAATTATTAGTTGATCAATGCGCCTGTCGGGGGCCCCAAAAAATTGGGGGCCCCGGGCCCGGGCCCGCCTGGCCCGTGCCTAAAGACTGCACTGGTACTACCTAGTCTAAGTTACTATTAAATGTAGTTTGTAAGGTTATTTTTCATCCATTGTTTGATTTGCTTTTTGAATTTGCGTGGGCTCTTTTCATTCTTGCTAGTGCTGGGTATGGCGTTATATGTTGTAGTCATTTTATGCTTTATAGAGTTGACTCCATGGTTGTGTGTTTTTATTGACTCTGTATGAATCTTCTTACAGTTGCGGGTGTTGTGTTCATGCATTTGTTCGTTGGTGATTAGTACTGTAATTGAGGTGTTTTGCGCGTGGACTGTTTTGTGGGTGAAAATGATGATCTCTAGATCCCTTACAGCTTTTAACGGCAGTATGTCAGTCTCTTTATACATGTAATCCCTGTGGTACCGTGGTGGTAAGTTGTATATGTTTCTAATTGCTCTGTTCTGAATTGTTTCAAGGGTATGAATTTGTTGGTTGCTTGTGTTTGCCCAGACTATTATTAGATATTTTAAGTGACTATGTATTAAGGCATAGTATATTGACTTCCGAGTCGCTTCAGTGGTAACTGGCGCCATTCTTCTGAGTATTCCTGTAATTGCTAATATTTTATTTCTGATACCATCAATATGTTTTTCCCATTTAAGATCATTCGTTATTGTTAGTCCTAAGTAACGTGCCGATGTGGTTTCTTTTATATATTCACCTTTTATATTTAGCCGTCTAATATGGTTCACCGGGGTACTGGTTATTATCATGTAGTTTGTTTTTTTGGTGTTAATTGTTAATTTATTAAGCCTTAACCATTCGGTAATTGTGTTGAGATCTTCTTGCATTTCATTAAATAAAGTAGTGGTAGCCATGCTTTTGTAGAAGATATTAGTATCATCTGCGAATAACTGTATTTTTCTTCTAAGTTCACATTGACTAATGTCGTTAATATATATCAGGAAAAGTAGAGGGCCCAGTACTGATCCTTGAGGTACTCCGTAGACAATCTTTATTTGGTCACCATTTGTTTCATTTATCCTCACATATTGTACTCTTCCACTTAAGTAACTTCTGAACCATTTCATCATGGTATCGTTGATCCCTATTGCTTCTAGTTTCTTCAGGAGTAGGTCGTGGTTTACCGTGTCGAAAGCCTTTTTTAAATCTATAAATATTCCTGCCGCTAGTGTTCCCCTGTCCATAGTGTTTTGTAGTTCAACTACCAAGTTCGCTACTGCTACTTCAGTACTGCTGTTTTTCCTAAATCCGTATTGTTCTTTGCAGAAAAAATTTACTTCTTCTAGATGTTCCCTCACCCTCAAATTTACAATTGTTTCTATTATTTTTGACATTATTGGTATGATTGAGATGGGTCGGTAGTTATTCGGATCTGTCGTCTCACCAGATTTGTAAATTGGTATCACTTTCGTTACCTTGAGTTTTTGCGGTACTTTTCCCATTCTTAGTGATGCATTAATTATTGACGTTGTTGGTTCCACTAATTCGTTTTTTAGTTGCTTATACATGTAGTTCGACATACCATCATTATCCTTTGATTTTTTATTTTTTAACCCATTTATAATTTCCATTACTTCCTGTTGTGTAGTTTGTACAGTTCTAAGCCTCCTGTTCTTGTGCGGTGCCTGCAACTTGGTTATCGTTGGTTGGTCCGTTTTTTTGCTTTCTATTTTCTCTGCAAGAGATTCTCCAATTTCTGTAAAGAATTTATTGAAAATGTTAGCTACTTGTTCCCCTTCCACAATTAGCTTACCATTTTCTTTTATCTTGATGATTTTATTTCCCATTGCCACCCTTTTGTCTAATATTTCGTTGATTGTGTTCCATGTTTTTCGTGCGTCACCAATGTTTTTGTTTAGCTTTGTACTGAAATATTCTTTTTTTTGCTGCCTTCTAAGTGTTGTGACTTGATTTTTCATGTTTTTATATTCTCTTTCTAGGTTGCCATTAGTTTTATTTTTTCTGTACAGGTGATATAATTTATTTTTTGTGTTGATTAATTTCTCTAGTTGCTCATTCATCCACGGCGCGGTAATTCTTGTATTTTTATTTGTTCTTATTTTTTTCTCTTTCGTTCCACTTTTTACTGCTAAATTTAGTTGGTTTATAAACTCTTTGTACATTTCACCTGCATCTTCTATTTCGTTGATGGTTATTGGTTTTTTCTTCGGATACTCTTTGACTTTATCTACTCATGTAACATTTATACTTTTTGTGTTTTCTTCCTCTTGAGTATAATTATTTTTTTTCACGTTTCTTATGTTGGTCAGTAGCATGTTGTGGTCACTATAATCATTGTGAACGTTGTATATTGTTATTTTTGTTCTATTTGATATGTTTGTAATGACATGGTCTATGGTGCTTTTTGTTAATAGTGCTATTCTTGTCGGAAGTTTGTTCAAGATTCTGTGGCCACAATTTTCGAGTGTGCTCAAGTATCGATTCAGTTGAGCGTTATTATTTCCATTCACTCCAATGTCCAGATTCATGTCCCCAACAATTATTGTACTCCCCCGTATTATATTTAGCGTTTCCTCCAGTTTATCTGTAAAGCTTTCTATTTCTGGTTTGATTTGACTAGGTGCCCTATACACTCCACCTACAACTAGTTTATTGGTTATTTTTAGGTTTGTAATTTCCACTATTAATATTTTATTGCACTCAGTTTCATAATTTTCTACTATTTTGTATTGCAAATCAGTCTTTAAGAAGATAGATACACCTCCTCCTCTTTTATTACCTAATCTACAACTATGTATGCTATTATATCCCGTTATATTGTAGTAATCACATTCATCATTACCAATCCAAGTTTCACTAACAATTATTATATCTAAACTTATCGTATTAAGAGTAATTATTTCCTTAAATCTATCAAATCCATCGTTTCTTATACTACGTGCATTAAGGTACAAAAGGTTCTTACCACTTACCACCAGTCTTATAAAGGCTACTAATCAGACGTTAACTTGAATTCGTTGTTAAGATAAAGAAAAGCGCATCAAAATTTGTTTACTAATGAATAAAATGTCATAAGCACTAACGTTTTGATGCCCTTTTGTTTATTTTAACAGCGAATTAAAGTTAACGTCAGATTAGTGGCCTTTATAAGACTGGCTGTAAGAGTCATTATTTCTGTCAGGTTATCTATTTCTTTTTCTTCGCAGTTGTTATATAGCTCAGCCATATCGTATTCCTTACTATTCATCAAAGAAGTCGAGTCCAGTGACTTGTATTTTCTCCAATTCGTCGTTTTTTTTTCACATAAATCTTTCCACCTCCCAATTAAAATAAGGGTCTGGCCTACTCGAATATTTACTACTATGTTTATCTCTTTCTTACTCAGGCAATACGGGTTATTTTCTTGTTCATGTTATCTTATTGCTGTTATAACAAGAGATCAATAAAAAACCAATTAGGGTAGGCTGTGATATGTGTTATACGTTTGGCAGTACTGAAGTGTATTGTTAGTCTAAGTCAAATTCGAGATTAGTAGGTTAGGTTTTGTTTGTCATTTGCCACAAAGTAACGCAGAACTTAACCTGTAAATCACGAATTTGACATAGACTGACAATACACTTCAGTACTGCCAAACGTATAACATATATCACAGCAATAATAGAGGGACAAATTCTAAGTAAAAAATGTTCACATATAATCTCATAAGAGCATTAATTCATTCCGGAAATTATTTTTGCGTGCAGTTCAACAACGTCGTATTAATTTGCCCTCGGGGACGCGAGGGCAAATTAGGACGTTGTTGAATGCACGAAAAATAATTTCCGGATATGAATTAATGCTCGAATGCAGATTCGGTAAGAAAATCGTAACGTAATGTCTACCTACAAAAAATTTCCAAGAAATTTTGTTGTTGTCTTGGATACGGCTCGTGAACTAATTTTTCTATTGGTCATTAACGAGTGTCGTACGATTTTCTATATAGTTTTTTCGATAGATTAATATTTTTCGAGCTATTCGCGATTGAAAACTTAGATTTTTCCTTATAAAAATGTAGGTTTTTGGACTGTTTTTCGTGAATAAGTCGAAAACTTCGCCTTCTATCAAATAAGTTGTAATAACCAAAAATGAAACTTAGAAAACAGGAAAGAGATTGGTTTTTTATGAATGCTCTAGGTCCAAAATAAAAGAAGTTATGGCTCGTTGAAGAAGATTTTTTTTGCAACAACTTGGTTCGAAGTAATCAACGTTAATTAATGAAAAACCGATGCATTTTTCGGGAAAACCTTATAGAACATTTTTTGTAGTGATTGAAAAGACCTTTAAAACGAATACTATTAAAAGTCGATTGCATTATAACTAAGCGAGTTACGATGCAAAAACGGTGGGCCACTTAAATTTTTGAAAAAAAAATTAGCGATAAAACCCCAGCCATTCCACTAGAATTGATATTGACCATTATCCCTTTACAAATAACTTTATTTTAGTATTACTTATGTAGTCCAAAAGTTTGGGCGGGTTAGAATGAGTATTTTTCGAAAAAAATATGATGAAAATGGAAAACGTATTTTTTAAAATTTCTTAAAAAAATACCTTATTTTGAAAATACCTAAAACTAAAGAAAAAATAATATAGTACAAAAATGTGAATTTTTTCTTAACAAACATTTTAGTTTTTTTAAAATTTCTGTAGGAAAAAAAATAACGGAGATATAAATGTTAGAAGTTTGCATTTTAGTGCGTGCACCACATCTCCCGAGCCCTTCAACCTTTTACTTTTTGAATATGCAAAGTCTAAGCATGTCGAAAAACTTTTGGATTGCATGAGTAATACTAAAATAAAGTAACTTGTAAAGGGACAATGGTCAATATCAATTCTGGTGGAATGGCTGGGCTTTTAGCGCTCATTTTTTTTTTCAAAAATTCGAGTGGCCCACCGTTTTTGCATAGTAACTCGCTTAGTTATGATGAAATCGACTTCTAACAGTGCTCATTTTAAAGGTCTTTTCAATCACTACAAAAACTGATCTATAAGTTTTTCCCGAAAACTGCATCGGTTTTTCGTTAATTAACGTTGATTACTTTAAACAAAGTTGTTGCAAAAAAACATCTTCTTCAACGATCCATAAATTCTTTTATTTTGGACCTAGAGCATTCATAATAAAAACCAATCTCTTTGCTGTTTTCTAAGATTCATTTTTGGTTATTACAACTTATTTGATAGAACACGAAGTTTTCGACTTATTCGCGAAAAACCGTCCAAAAACATACATTTATATCACGAAAAATCTAAGTTTTCAATCGCGAATAGCTCGAAAAATATCGATCTATCGAAAAAACTATTTAGAACATTTTTTACTTAGAATTTGTCCCTCTATCCATTTCCGGGGTTATTTTAAGTGAACAATTTCCATTCCCGAGAAGGGGTGGCATCCACTCTCAGGGTAAAAGCGCACATCGGCGCTATGTCACTTTTGCTCCTTGAGCCATCCCCTAACCACTCACCAAATTTCAAGTCAATCGGTCAAGGTTCAAAGAATTCTGAGGTAATAGCATATTTTTACCTTCAATGACTGGACTAGGATTGGATAGTACGTACTCCCAACGGTTTCTAGTCTTGCTTGGTTGACAGACGACAGAACGCACGGTTACCGGTCAGCGCAGCCAATGGCATGGCGCTAAAATTCTTGTGGCACAAAATCTAGTGGGATAAGCTTACCTGGTTAATAAAGCACGCTACGTACGTATATGACGTCATTGTTGGTAGCAAACTACCAGTCGCATTGATAAAATTTGCCTAGAATCTAACCTAAAAAGTTAGGATTATAATTAAGATAATAATTAGTGTTAGAGACTGAAATTCGGTTCCTGATAGGGTTGCCAGACCTTCTATATTTAATAGGAGGCTTCTATATTCAAGGGAAATCTTCTATCTTCTATGTTCCTAAAATATAGAAGCAAAATCTTCTATATTTCGACGTTTCAGAATAATATAGTAATAATATTTTGATTTTTGGCACCACCTGGCAACACTGTAGTTCATATCATACATATGTAAAGTCCATTTTTTTTAAATCAGCTGTCAGTGTCAAAACTTTATAAAAAACCACACTGTGTTACCCTAAATTCTGTACTTACCGACCAACTGTATAACAGAGTCCCCCATGTCAAAATTGAGGTTATGTCTGTCTAACGTAATTGAAATGTCAGCGCCGGTGACCGTGAACGGCTCGACGCTGCCAACTTACTTTGTGCAATGCACTATTTGCTACTTTCAATTCCTCATACCAACTTGACAACACTTTGACAGCTGATTTTTAAGAAATTGACTAGTATATTCAGAATGCCAGTTCGGGAATCGTGGTGTCTAGTTTCGGTCTTGGTTTTATCCATCCGAATCCTAATGTAACAACTTGTTACTGCATAGCAGTGGCGTAACAAGACGGTTTGGCGCCGGTGTGCAAGAATAAATAATAGCCGCTGTAGACAAGAAGTTTCAGAAAAAAGGGGGGGGGGTAATTTTTGGTCATGCAACACTTTAAATTTAAAAGAAAATTAATAAGCTCTTTTCTTATCCTGAAAGGTTACTTCCTGCAAAATAAAACACATTTAGATGTTTCAATCTTTTATTAAATATAACATAATAATAATAATAATAATAATAATAATAATAATCCCATTATTCCCTATTGGGACATAGGGTATTCGTATATTCTCTCCAGTTGTCATTTTCCTTTGCTCTTTGGCTCAGTTGTGCTATAGTCTTTCCTGTCTGTTGTTTTACAGTTCTCCTCCACGTTTTTCGCGGGCGTCCTCTGTTTCTGAAACTCTAAAGTTTCCAATCAAAACTTTTCTGCAAATTTCAGTTTTATTTTTTCGCAACGTATACCCTAACCATCCATATTTTCTTCTCCTAATTTCTATATTCATGTCCACCTGATTTGTTCGGTCCCAAAAATTTTTGTTCGAAATAATGACTGGCCACCTAACACCTATTTACAAACACCTGCAATTTCTGCTTTACTAGTTCTGTAACCGTCCACGATTCCGACCCATAAAGTAGAACAGATTTTACCATAACATCAAACACTCGCAAAATATAACATGAAACATAAAAATACATAGGAAAATACAAATACAAAAACCACGTAAAAGGAATACAAATTTAAATAATTCACAAGAAAAATAAAATACCGATGGGGCTACAATTATATATAACAGCAATGAGATAACATGGACAAGAAAATAACACATATTGCTTGAGTAAGAAAGAGATAGACATAGTAGCAAATATACGAGTAGGCTTGACGCTCACTTTAATTATGACATATGTCAACTAATTGTGCCTACTAAAGTAATTTTCTTACTCAAGCATTCTATTTTGTAGTTCATGTTATCTTGCTGTTATATATAATTACGGCCCCATCCGTATATCTTTATATATAATTATAATTCCTCTGTACGTGTGTACGTGACTGAACTCCTCCTAAACGGCTGGACCGATTTTGATGAAAATTTTCTTGTGTGTTTGAGAGGGTCCCTGGATGGTTTATATTCACAATTGGATCCGGTAGGTGGCGGTGCAATCGAGTTCTAAAATTTTTTTTAAAATTTTTTGACGAATTTCTTTTTTAAATATTTCTCGCATACAGAAAATATAACTCCAAAATTTCAACACTCTCCAATATTTTTACTTCCTTTTACTATAAAGGAAGTATTGGATTCACCCCAAAAATCCGAAATTGAGTTTTCAACGGATCTTCACGTTTTAGAGTCCCCTGATCCCAAAAAGCATATTTTTTTTCATTGGTCTGTCTGTCTGTCTGTGTGTGGGTCTGTCTGTGAACAGAATATCTCAAAAACGAAAAGAGGTATGGCGTTAAAACTTCATATATAAGTTTTGTGTACTATGTAGATGAGACAGCAAGCTTTTGAGGAAAATCGCATAACCGGAAATAGGTGTTTACTCTTGTGATTTTTCAGTTTTTTTCGATTTTTTCAAAAACGGCTCTAACGATTTTTTTTAAACTTTACATTTTTCTTACATTTTTAATGTGTATTGATGTGAGATAGGTGATTTTCCAGTTGAATACTTCTAAAGTGTGTTCCTTTTGTTTTTTTTTCTATTTTTTTATTAACTCCTATTTTAAATAAAACACCCAGTATATTATTACATTTTTGAATTCACCTTAAAATTCTAGAGAAAATTTGTCTCTTCAACTAACACTCGATTTTGTACCGTTTTTGTAGAATTTGTAATTTTTGAAAATTTTTAACAAATGGTTAAAAATTAAAAATGAAATTTTTGACTAATTATAAAATCACTGTAAAAGGAAGTTGTGTGAGTGTATCACACCAGATTTTTTAAAATAAAAAAGATCGAAAATTCGAATATCAAAAAAACGTTTGCTAAACCCGCCAATAGCAGGCAAACCAACGTTCGGGCAGGACAACGTCTGTCGGGTCCGCTACCCCTTAGGGGGTGAAATGGGGCAAATAAGCCTAAAAATCGATATGGGTGTCGTTATTGCGTTTTTTTGCGACATTGATTGCGAAAATGGCATTTATTTTTAAGTCCAAGACGATGGACATGACATAAAATTAAAACTCTAAACGGGGTTTCAGAGACAAATTATTTTTGGGGGGCCGGTTGCCGGGCCAGCTAGTGGATATATAAATATGTAGGTAGGTATAGCACTTTAATTAAACTCTCTTTTGGAACACTTTGCTAAAGCTAACATATCTATCAGTGAATTAAAACCAAGAGTACTGGCTCTTACTTTCCAGATATCAGTAATGCAAAACTCTTTAGGCGTATTTGGCCCATCTTACTTAGCAAAAAGTTTTTAATAATTTTTAATTTTTGAAAAAGATCTCTCAGTGGAGGCTGTAGTGACGGGATGTAAAAAGGAGGATATAAGCTGTATACAAATACGGAAAGCTAGCCAATGATGTGTGATTAGACAGATATTTTTCTCCCACTTCCTTCACTGATAAGCAATATTTAATACTTGTTGTGTACGAAGATTGAAATTGTACAATTTGCTTTAGTAAGCCGTCATCGAGATCAGTTTCGTACGTAGTTTGAAGTAATTTGGCACTCTCTATGACCTCTGCATCTGAGGCAATCGTCAGAAATTTGCGGTTTAAAACTTTGAATTTATAGTATGTTACTATGCACTATGTAATCTAAGAATCACAAACACACACTAGAGCTGGAACTTCTAATTTACTCAAAAGGAGAAAAGACTGCGCACTCAAAAGAGCCCAGTGGCGCTCACGTTTCATAGTCTGTTGCCGCTTTGAACCTCTATTCTAGGAAAACTTTTATTTTCACAAAAAACTCCTCTACCGCGGCGCCTATATACATTCGGCGCGGAGGTTCTTTGCACCCCCTGCACGTATGATAGTTACGCCACTGCTGCATAGCAACAGTAAATAATAACTTAACCTAAAATTTCGAACCGGTTCGTTCTTTACAGGTTTATTTTGTTTCTATAGTGTAACTACTCTACTTATTTGTACTTATTAACATTAATAACAATAATATCGCTGATTCGGGCATGCACATTAGCGGTGGTGGTGGTGGTGATGATGATGATGATAATGATGATTGCGATTACAATTACAATAACAATATAAATAGTAGTGATAGTGATGGTGCTGACACCGACACCGACAAAGGTCTCGTTCAAAAACGAAAACGAGCAAATTGTAAATGCACTTCTTCATTCAAAAAAGAATGGGAACATATTTTTTGAGTTATTTTTATAGTTAGAGGTAGGGGAAGAGGATAGAGCTGCAATGTTCAGTTTAAAGCGATATTTTATGTTTTATTTGTTGGTTTGGATTTAAAATAATGTTTAATCCTTATTATTTTAGTCTTTTTTAATTACATTTATCTGGATATTTTTAATGTGTTTATTTTTAATACCATTAGTATAGTATTCCAACCAGAAATTGGAAAGCTATTTAAAATCAGGCCAGCATTGAAAACAGTAAGTCACTTCGTAATTTAATTCATAAAATTACTGTTTGACTGTCATTCAGTGACACTTCGATAATAACCTTCAAATTTGACAGATGCATTGGGAAGTTTGGAAGATATATACGTTTTTTTAAATTTTCTATGCTACTATACGGTTTTAAAAACTCAACTAGTACCTACTTAAATCATGCACAATGTTACAATGCCTTAATAAAACAGTTACATGTACAATTTACAGATGAACTGTCATTACTTGAAAGCTGATTGACATTAGAATATAATAATTTACTGATCGTATGAAACCAACTTAGACATGACTTACACTTTTCATGGTGTACTGGATTTTAAATAATTTTCCAATTTTTGGTTGGAATACTATAATTATACCTAATGTAATGATAGTAATAAATGATTTATTTGAATCTTCTATATATTTTTTGAAACTTCTATATTTTCAAGTTAATTCTTCTATTTTCGACATTTTGATTTCTGGCAACCCTAGTTCCTGACCTGACATGACCATTCCAAACATATCTCTCTATCTCTTACGGTTTGGCTGCTGAAACAGCGTCCCGGACGGACACGTCTATTAGATAAAGGATATTTGCATGTGTGGAATCGTTGCTCATAACTTATTACAAAATATGTAAAAAAGCACTTTTATCACACATGCCTTGTAAAAAATGATCCAAACCAATCAAAATGTATCACGCTGTTTGCCCAACTCTTAGTAAACTACATGGAGTAAGAAGGAAGGAGATCGATCGCCATGCTACAGAATCTGCAATGATATTTCGGGCTCTTTAATAGTACAATATCTACCACTGATAGCGCTGGTGTTCCCGTCGGGTCCTCGATCTGTCACGTGATCGTGGCACACGACCGCTGCGGCAAATCAAAACGTAAACCAGGGTAATAATCTAGTTTAGCGACCAACACCGATCGACATGTGCTATACACCATTCGACACGTCTCGTCGAGTTGAACAATATTGCTGCTGGGGACATTCGGGACAGACCAATGGTTACTGACAGCACTATTAAAGTTTTTTTGTATAATTTTTTTCTTCGTGGAAAACACTCTGGAGCCTTTGGCGGGACGCCGCGCAGCGTACCTCACCGAAGGCTAATAACAAGTACAGTGGCTATATAAGGACAGTGTGGTCAATTTTGGTCATGTTTCTGATTGGTTGTTTTAAAATCCGCCATTAAGAGTCGTTTTACGAAATTACACATAGTCACACAAAATTGCCTCTAAGTCCTTTATTATTGAAAGTAGCCCCAACATGAAGTGGAATGAAATAATCATCATAAAATTCTACAGTGTTCTGTCTAAGCGAATGCCGAATTTTCGTTTGTATAAGTAAATGTCAACGAGTTAAAGTAAAATACTTTTTGCGAAAATTGCGCATTAGCCCAAATCAAAAGCTATAATATACGATATAAATGTCTTAATGATAAAGATTATTGAATCAAATTAAAGAGAATTTATGGGTTATCTAACACTGAATATTATATTCCTTTAAATTAACTGGTGGTATAAATAGAACGGTTTGCTTATGAATATCGAAAAAATCAGTTTTTCTTGAGCGTTTGTACCGGGTGGCCTATTAAGAAGGGCACTCGGCCCTATCTCGAAAAGTAATTGTCGTAAAGACTTGGGGTAAAAAAATTATGACTAAAGCGGGCAAGAGAAAATGCTGGAAATTATTTTTAAGTTTCTAGAATGGCCGCCAGGGAGCGTAATCGCATTCTTGAATTTTAAATCACGTTTTTTGAGAAATATTTTTATACTAAAGATAGCTAAAATGGACACCGTTTTAAAGCTGAGATAAATTCCATTCTTTTTTGTTAAATGCTTTTTGCTCTATCTCTTAAGGAAAAGTGGTGGGGGGTGTCCGAACATTTTCGGAAAGAAATGTCAATAACTTCAAAATGGCTGAACGGATTTTGTCAAACTTGGAGTCGTTGAAAAGGGCTTTTCTTAGGGTATCAACGCTGCCTTGAGCGGATTGATTTAGATTGCTTGTGTCGCCGCTAGAGGGCGTTTTGCGAGAACACTACAAATGAAATGGATTTTCTCAAAAAAGTTAAATGCAACGATATCACTTTTATTGCAACAAAAGATAGCCAAATAAGGGTCTAACACGCTAGTAAAAACCGCATTTCGATATTTGTGTCCTAACCTAAAATATCAGTAAAGGAAATTAAAACTCGAAATAATGTCGCATCTTTGAGAATATTTTCAGTATACCTGCCATTATTAAATCCTACTTATCGTTCTTTTAGCAAAATATATATAAATTAAGTGTTAAAATGCCAACATTATATTTAAAATGTCAATAATAATTAATACTCATTCAATATGATTGAATATTGGCCTTCTGTCCACACGAAATTCGAAATTTTTAAAATGCAAGTGTGCTTTGGAAAACAAAATAGCAAAAATTATAATGGTGGTGTTTAAATGTCAATCATATTAAGATTGCTGCTATATATAGTGCATTTGGTGGCCTTATTTGTAAAAAATGCCATTTCCACCTGTAGAAGTGTTTGATATGTTTCGTGTTTATTTTCAAAACAATGAAAACGCAACTGTTTCTGTTAGAATCTATGCGATGGAGTATCCTGATAGGCGCCATCCAACTGTCAAAGTTTTTCGTGTAGACAGAAAGGCAATATTCAATCATATTGAATGAGTATTAATTATTATGGACATTTTAAATATAATGTTCGTATTTTAACAGTTAATTTATATATATTTTGCTAAAATAACAATAATTAGGATTTAATAATGGCAGGTATACTGTATACTGAAAATATTCCCAAAGATGCGACATTATTTCGAGTTTTAATTTCCTTTACTGATATTTTAGGTTAGGAAACAAATATCGAAATTCGGTTTTCACTAGCGTGTTAGACCCTTATTTGGCTATCTTTTGTTGCAATAAAAGTGATATTGTTGCATTTAATTTTTTTGAGAAAATCCATTTCATTTGTAGTGTTGTCGCAAAACGTCCTCTAGCGGCGACACAAGCAATCTAAATCAATCCGCTCAGGACAACGTTGATAGCCTAAGAAAAGCCATTTTCAACGACTCCAAGTTTGACAAAATCCGTTCAGCCAATTTGAAGTTATTGACATTTCTTTCCGAAAATTTTCGGACACCCCCCACCACTTTCCCTTAAGAGATAGAGCAAAAAGCATTTAACAAAAAACAATGAAATTTATCTCAGCTTTAAAACGATGTCCATTTTAGCTATCTTTAATATAAAAATATTTTTCAAAAAACGTAATTTAAAATTCAAGAATGCGATTACGTTCCCTGGCGGCCATTCTAGAAACTTAAAAATAATTTCCAGCATTTTCTCTTGCCCGCTTTAGTTATAATTTTTTTTACCCCAAGTATTTATGACAATTACTTTTCGAGATAGGGCCGAGTGCCCTTCTTAATTGGCCACCCGGTACGTAGTCTCTGTGTCGACCAATGCAAAATGTTGTAAATTCTCGTTTTTTATGTACAGAAACACAATAAAGAAGATAACAAAGGACACATTGACTTATATTCCGATATTAGGTTGCTCGTTAACGAGGATTTTTAATCGTTGGCAGCGATTCTTTACGTTTCACCTCGTCTCTTGCCGTTTAATTCTGTTTAAGTAATATTATTGACATTATTGTAAAATTAATGTTACACTGCACATTTGACCACCTCACATTGCACACATTTTCTCGATTGTGGGTATACACCGCTCTGTAAAGCATCGCGGAACTTCACATATAATATGTCCAGTCCGTATAAAATGACGTTTATGTCATAATTTAGCAGGGTGGCATTTGTCTTACAATTTAGCAGGCCGTGCACGCACAGAACAATACCTAAGGGCGTGGCTGGTTGTTGCAGAGACGACTCTTAATGGCTGCCTTTTTTCAAATTGACCACACTGTCCTTATATAGCTACTGTAATAACAAGTAGAGTCCCTGTATACAGTGTGTCCAAGATAAGGAGGGCCAGTATGGGGATCTCGGTAATGGTAAGAGATACAAATTTGGATAAATGGGAAGAAAGTTGCGCAATTAAAGGACTAAAAAAATGACGTCTAGAAATCCTTGATATGATTTTTCGTTTTTGAATTATCTCAAAAAAACCGAATTTTTGGATTTTCTGTTTTATTTTTTCTGGCGTTAATATTAAAGTTAGAGCGAAACTGATTAAACTTCTTTATAGCAACTTTTAGTGGACTTAATGATTACGTTATCAATTTTTTTATCCGATGTTTTGTCTTCGAGAAACCATCATCAACTTTATTTTTTTAAATACGGTCCTGGTTTTTTGATGCCAAATTTGCAAAGCCCTTGTTACTCCGAATTCAACAATGTGTCACATATTATGGTTTAATTACGTTTCGAGCTTTTTTCTGAACATCATCAGAAAATTTTTTAGATACGGACCTGCATTTCTCATAATTTTGTAAAAATAAGTTCATACAGTAAGTTAGGCCTTTTTACATGCCGTTAAAATATTAAAATGCACATCATAATGTCATAATTCTGATACATTAATTTAATAAGCAACCAATAACCAGGGGGGAGGGGGGGGGCAGCCGGCCCCCCCTAGAAGCAAAAAAATTTTTTTTTTAATTATGGGGCTGCGTTTTGAAAATCAACCCAAAAAAATGGTTATAAAGTGATGAAACGAAACAAAATTAGGTAGGGCGATGGCGATTTATCAGTTGTTTACTTCACTGAAATGGTGTAAAAACCGAAAAGTATCTAGAACCACCTAGGGACTGGTAGAGGAATCTATGGCAGCCAGCCCGTAGGATTGAAGTGAGGGAGAAGTCTCCAGCTGGTTCTAGCCGATTAGACGTTAGCGGATAGCAGGTTGGCGGCAACCTACTAGCAGAGTGCATAGATGGCAGCCAATGAGAGAAGAGGAAATCTTCTAGACCAGTGTTTCCCAACTTTTTTCCTGGCGAACCACTTCACCAGACAAAAATATTTTGCGTACCACTTAGTCACGTGGAGGTAATTTATGAATGGAATATGTTTATTATTTTACTAATCTAACTAACCCATTTTCCAACCATAAGTATGAAAAATAAAATTCTGTGTAGTGTTATATTTTATTAATTGATGTGAACAAGGAATTCATACCGTAAGTTTAAAATAAAAAAACATTATACTGTAAGGAAAATATAGCAAAAATATAATACAAAACTTCAATGAGAAGGCTGAGCTTGAAGATTAGAAGCCAACTTGAGAACGTCTGGTCTAAGATTGCTCAGTCTTAAACAAAGATCATTTTCCACATTAATAAGTCTCTATTCCGATATTTGTTCTTAAGATACACAAGTGAAGAAAATGCTGTCTCTCACAAGTAAGAAGTTGTGAAGGGAAGTAAAAATTTAACTGTTTTGTCAGCTATTTCTGCATAGTCCGCACGCCTTTCAACCCAGAAGTTCACGAGCGACATTTTAAAAAATTTTTGCTGTAGTTCTGAGTCACAATTTAGTTCACGCAACTGTTCCTTTTCTTTCGCAATAAAGATTTCTGGTGCCACTTCTATATCAGCAAACGGGTTTTGGATCCAGGAATATTTGCTGAAGTCTTCAGGGAAATATGGGTTGTAGCTTTGAATCAAACCAAGACAGTGTGTTTTGATATCTGTCAGAAGTGCAGGACTCAGTTTCAGGTCATTTTCTTCAACAAAATTCTCGAGCGTTGAAAACGATACCTTTTTCTGTTCTAGTTCTTTTGCTGCTTGATTCAGCTTCTTTTTCATAGCACTTACTCTATCATAAACCCGAAAAGGAGTGTTATAATTTCCTTGCAGGGCAGCTCATTAAGCTTTGAAAATATCTCTGCCAAATACGCCAACTTACACTGTCACCATTAAGCAAAATTCTTTTAACATTTATTTAATGTACTTACACAATAAATTAGTTTTGTCAATTCGCATTATCATGTCGACATCAGTTGCACGAATAGCCCAGTCTGTAGGGATAAAAAAAGGCCTTTGCTCAACAAAAAATGGAGTATGAACGGTTTTTATATATGTTGTTCAGGTCGGGATCCTGATGTTAAATCCAAGTTTTCGACCTTGGAGGGGCGCCGCGCGAGCCGCCATCTTGGATTAAAGGTGCTAAAAACTGTTTTCCAAATAGCTCCGCAAAAGTTGATCCAACGTCAAAAAAGTTCAATATAAAGTTAAAGAAGACAAAGTTCTTTACATTTTTTGTTTATTAATTTTTGTTGTAAGTGTAATATGTAACGCGCTACAGCGGCTGAAAGTTGAACATTTCTCCAAAATATCGTTATATGCTCTTTGGTTAAATTATATTTATGATGGTACATTTTGTAGGAACAACTTACACTATATTGTTTGTAATATTTATATACATCAGAATAACATTCTATAGAGAAATACAAAGTATTATCAAAAATTATTTTCATCTAGTATAGCTATGGAATAGTTCTTAATTTATGAATGCAACTATAAGTGACTTATACTCGCACATGCAGCCGTTGTTTTCGATGGATATTCGTTTGATGGTGGCAAAAAATACCAAGACTGCAGGAAGACTTCGCTGATCTAAAAAGCAAATGTCTGCGGATGTTATTTTCGATGAAACAACGCCAGTTCTAGTTTCCCAAGAACGATTTCTAGCAAACAAAAAAAATAAAGTCCGTTTGATTTCGATGCTGAAAAAAAAATTCAAACATTACTGTATTACAGTTAAGCAGGCTGAAGAAGATGTGTTGATTGTCAACATGGCGATTTCTTTGTGCTCAACATTTGATGCTGTTTTCGTCATTGGAGAAGAAGTCGATCTTTTAGTCCTGCTGACGGCATTAGCAACATCTACTTTCGCAAACCTGGGAGAGGCAAACTTCTTGAAAGAGTGTATTCTGCAAATACTTTTCAATATGAAAAAGCATCTGAGAACATTCTGTTTCTCCATGCGTTTAGTGGCTGCGACACAACGTCGTCCGTCTACAACCAACGAACAACTAAATTTTGTTGGCTTGTCAAGAAAAGCACCAGACTCAATGACACTATAGGCATATTCAAACATCACGATGCCAAACCAGGTGATATCACAGATGCTGAAGCACGCTTACTCGTTGCTTTGTATGGCAACATGGAAAAAAATATCTTGGAAGAAGTCCGTTACCAATATTATACCAAAATTAAGTGCAAGAAACACATTTAATTTTGCTTCTTTGACACCAACGAAGGACGCTGCACGGTATCACGCATTTTAGGACGTACGTATCACCAGGTCCAACAGTGGTATGGAATTGAAAAAAATGCACACTTCCGAAACAATGACAGACAATCCAGCACATGAGACTTTATTAAAATTTATTTCATGCCATTGTAAAAAAGGATGTGGCCGCCGCGAAAAATGATATTAGTATAAGAAAAAAAAATAAAACTGAAATAAATGTAACTAAAAAAACTTAATTTTTTTTTCGAGCAAATAATTATAGTAACTAATAAAACACTGCTATAATTAAATATAAATTTCTTTAAATTTTGTTTTCATTCGCCTTTTCCCTGCTGAAATGTCAGAACCAGAATAACCAGGCTTGCCCCCCCCCTAGTTTTGATCCTGGGTACGCCCCTGTTACCTAACCTAATCTAGTTTAGTGCCCAACTCCGATCGACATGTGCTATACACCATTCGACGCGTCTCGTCGAGCTGAACAATATTGCTGCTGGGGACATTCGAGGCAGACCAATGGTTACTGAGATACAGCACTATAAAGTTTTTTTTTTATATAACTTTTCTAGTGGAAAACACTCTGGGGCCTTCGTCGGGGCGCCGCGCAACGTACCTCACCGAAGGCTAATAACAAGTCACACTGCGCGCCACCTAACCTAACCTAATCTAACCTAACCTTACCTATCCTAACCTAACCTAACCTTACCTATCCTAACCTTACCTAACCTAACCTTACCTAACCTAACCTTACCTAACCTAACCTAAACTAAATCAATGGTTACTGAGATACAGCACGATAAAAGTTTTTGAAAAACGCCCCCCAGCCATAAGCAAAATATATACGAAAATAAGGAACCATCCAACTGAAAATTAATTGCGAAGCGTGAATAAAAATTTCTTCGTGGAAAACACTCTGGGGCCTTTGGCGGGGGCCGCGCAGCGTACCTCACCGAAGGCTTATAACAAGTCACACTGCGCGCCACCTAATCTAACCTAACTTTACCTAACCTAATCTAACCTAACCTTACCTATCCTAACCTAACCTAACCTTACCTAACCTAACCTAAGCTAAATCAATGGTTACTGAGATATAGCACTATAAAGTTTTTGAAAAACGCCCCCCAGCCATAAGCAAAATATATGCGAAAATAAGGGACCATCCAACTGAAAATTAATTGCAAAGCGTGAAAAAAAATTTCTTCGTGGAAAACACTTTGGGGCCTTCGGCGGGGCGCCGCGCAGCGTACCTCACTCAAGGCTAATAACAAGTCACACTGCGCGCCACCTAACTTAACCTTACCTAACCTAATCTAACCTTACCTAACCTAACCTAACCTAACATAACCTTACCTAAACTAACTTAACAAAACCTAAACTAACGTAACCTTACCTTACCTAACCTAACCTAACCTAACTTCACCCAACCCAACCCAACCGAACCCAACCCAACCCGACCCAACCAACCCAACCCGACCCAACCCAACCCAACCCAACCCGACCCAACCCAACACATGATTTAACATAAAGACATTTTAAAGCGAACGTGCCATAGACAGTGTGGGACATTTTAATCTTTACTGTGCTGTATCTCAGTAACCGTTGGTCTGCCCCGAATGTCCCCAGCAGCAATATTGTTCAGTTTGACGAGACGCGTTGAATGGTGTATGGCACATGTCGATCGGAGGTGGTTGCTAAACTAGATTAGGTTAGGTTAACTTATGTTAGGTAAGGTTAGGGTAGGTGGCGCACAGTGTGACTTGTTATTAGCCTTCGGTAAGGTACGCTGTGTGGCGCTCCGCCAAAGACTGCAGAGTGTTTTCCATGAAGAGATTTTATAAAAAAAAACTTTATAGTGCTGTATCTCAGTAACCATGGGTCTGCCCCGAATGTCCCCAACAGCAATATTGTTCAGCTCGACGAGACGCGTCGAATGGTGTATAGCATATGTCGATTAGAGTTGGTCGCTAAACTAGATTCAAGCCTAAACCAGATGTAAACAAACCCTCACCCTGCCGCGAACTAACCCAGCAGGGAACATTTGCACCAGTGGATCAGAAGGAAGATTGCAAAATTAATGGAGCTATATGGAGAACGAAGTGTGACGCAAGAGATCAAAATTCGAAGGATATGCTGGTTGGGGTACGTAGCATGGATTGATAACGATAGGGCTCCCAAAATTGGTATTGAAGCGCGAAATCCAAGGAAAGAAGAGGAGGGGCCGACCTAGGGCTAAATGACTGCACTCTGTGAAAAAGGCATCTCAGGTAGCTCATTAACATGGACTGGGAGAAAGTAACTATGAGAGGAAGAGATGGAGGGCTATAAACAACCAAGTTTTGGGGCTTTTAAGGCCTGCTGTGCTTATATAGTTATTAATGCCTGAGGGATTGTATTGTATTGTATTTTTGGTAACCTCACTTTACCTTGCGGTGTAGAGGCTATTGCTTTATACACTTGCATGTACTATGCTCAAGTTGCTCCGGATTCGGGTTACAAAGTTGAAGCGAGCCTTTTGTGCTTGCGCAACAACCATTGTGTGAGGCTTGTGTCTTAGTGATGTGTTGACCTTGTTACTGTATTTCTTAGGTCTGTGGTTATGAGTAGAGCACAATTAATTTGGTGCCAACTGTGAATGGTCTCACCGAGACCGATTCAAATCGCCAAGGTCGTGGAAAAATTCCAACCCCTGCAAGATTCGAACCGAGGATTTGCTTAATGCAAGCCTAGCGCTTTGCTTGAGGGATATTGGGTGACATTTTTTGCAATTCCTAACTAAATTATAAAAGCGATTCAAAGTGGACCTCTTTTTGTGCAACAGTTTTGCATTACAGACAGACTTCCAAAGAACAGCGCGGCGCGTGGCACAGTGGCAAGGGCGTCAGGCTTGCAATAAGTGAGTCCTTGGTTCGAATCTACGAGCAGGCGGGATTTTTTTGCAGTCCATTGGATCGGTATTGGGACCGGTCTGGTCTATGGGACCACACACAACGCATGCTACATAACAATACACACATGCTGTGACCTGTAATTGGTTTCATGTAACCGTTGGTCACAGCTTAAATAAAAATTACATAAATAAAGAAATAATAAAACTAAAGAATATTCTTTTTATTTTCATTCAAAATCGCATAAACATAACAGTCAATAAGGAAAGTAACTTGTACCTTACATGACTAAACCTTGTACTTTATATTCTTACGTTTATTGGGCCTAATCCTGTTCCTAAAAATAAAAACATGAATTTTATCGAGCATTTCTCATAAAACCACAGTACTTACTTATTATAGATGCCCCAATTATGCTCCTTATCCCACTTCTCTAAGAATTCTTCATCGTTCAAGATTTTTGGTGCTTCCATATCGGCCATACTCTGGGGAGGTGGAGGGCGCACGTCTCTTTTATCGTAGTAATACAGAGCACTCTTATAGATCTCCGGATCCAAACTCTTGATCATGTAGGGGCCCTCCAGGAGATACCCCAACTTACGATAGTAATTTCTGGTTCCTACGCCCGATATAACTGCTATTGTCTTCGACTTGTGCTCCTTAATTGCAATTCGCTCCGCCATTTCCATCAGCAGCGCCCCATAGCCTCTGTGCTGGTATTTCAGTACATCTCGGTCGTGCACCGGCACGACACTGCCATAAACATGCAACTCTCGGATGATTGAGCATCCACCGAGCAGCTCCGGTCTGAACGTTGTTTCATTCGAACATTTTCGCAACCTAGGTGGAATAAATATTGCATTATTGTGTTTGGACTAATTAGTAAATGAATGATAGACCCATAGAAAAAGTGTGCAACATTTCACGTGCTGCTCTAATTTACATTAAAACCTTTGAATTTTTGTTTCACTTCTGCATTTCATAGATTGGAAAACTTAACATTTTCAGTTTTTGCTTTTTGTGTAGAATTTAGTTATTATCATGCAAACATTAAATGTTTTCTAAATCACATTATTCAAAAAAAGTCAATCAAAGATCATGTTTATATTTGCTCCTGTCCGAATTTACCAGTGGTAATTTATAGGCCCCTTGACTCGTCTATTGGCTGGGTTGGAATACTTTGAAATTGACAGTGCTAACTGCTATTGTGTCTTTGAGGGTTTTGCTACAGAGAATAAATTTATGACCCTTCGACTCGTCCACCTGGGTGTTCAGTCCTTGCTCCATTTTAATTGTACCAGTCTTTGTATCTTCAAGAGTTTTATGGTCTTGACCCTTTCTAGGTAAACATTCGTCTGCTATATGGAAAACCCTAATTTGTGCCGTAGCAATTCGTTCAGTGATTATGTCTGTCATCCATAAGTTATTATTGGGTCTGTTGTGATGTTAAATACTTTTCTTTTTGAAATTTATGACAAAAAGATGTGTTTTAATCACTAGAATTTAGGTGTAGGTAATAGTGTACTCAGATTTTCTATTGAAAATCGCTCTAGTCGTCTCGCAGTTCATATCTAAGCTTTATTTATTGAATTCGCTGACATCATTGTTTCTATTCAAACAGTACTATGTGATCCATCACCTTTATATTAGTAAGCATTTCATCCTAAAGATTTATACCAAATTTCTGCCAGGTCAAAGTTGTGGATGTAGCAACGTCGTGTGTGAAAACTTTCAGGCTAAAAATCATAATTGTTCTATGACCAAACTAATATATAAACAATAAAATACAGTAACGACCTTGAGATCAGTCCATTGCAAACATATGACTCAGCGTCCCGAGCATTCGAGAACGACCTAAGGCGGGGGCAGTGTCACGACCTTGAGCCGGTTCACGTGCGGACGGATGAGTCACACCCTTCGAGAAACGACCTTGGTGACTCATGCGCGCGAACACGTCAGAGTTGCGGGAAGGATCGAGCAAGGTCTCGACGCTTCCGAAATGACTCACTCGGCGCATTTAGAAATACACAAAAAGGAAATAAGAGGACAGTCAAAGTCGAAGTGGAAGTCCGAGTGCCGACTCCAACTTGGAAGAAGCTGCCATATAAATAAACCTGTGTGTACATAAATCTAGCGAGATAAATAACGTGTGTATAACAAATAAATATAGCCATATAAATCATTAATGTTGAAATCGCGTGTAAATAAATAAAGTATATCTGTTGTTAGAAATAGTCCTGTTAGTTTATAAATAATGTGTGTTCCGCCTTAATAGTTCTTGTGTTGTGTAAATAGATTAAGATAAATCGTTGTAAATAATAAATGTTTAAAACAGAAGCGGCGTATAATTTTTAATAGCCCCAGAACGTAAAACGTAACAATACCAAGTTATAAATCTTCAAGAAGCAAACTACCCAGGCACAGAGAGGACTTCAGAAAACTGTTCTAAAGCTCTTCAAAGTAATTAAAAAGCTAGAGATTAGAAAGCGGCATTAAGAGCTGTATTTGCTTATCATCCTTACATGTACAAGTGCAAACGAAAATAAAAGCAAAGACAATTGCTCGACAACAAAAGACATTTCAAGCGAGAAGCCCATATGGAGGACATAATAATAGAGGGATTAGAGATGGTCTAAAGCTGCAACATATTTTTAAGACATCTACAAACTGAAATTAGTATAAACAACCCAGAAGAGATTAAAAAATTTAAAAGAAAAAAATACGAAAAATCCAATACCAGTAAAGTTCGTCTCGTTTAGAACTAACATCATGGCAATGTCTGCAAAAACAAATCTTATAGCTTCAAACATTTTTATAAACAAAGATTATCTTCTCAAAATATTATCAATTACAATTAGTGATGTGGGTCGGGTAAATACCCAGTGGGTAGGGTATTTATAAATGGGTATTTACCTGGATATTTACCCCTGCCTCGGGTAAATACCTAAAAACTGGGTATTTATCAAATTTGTAATATTTGTTTGTTTGTTTGTTAATGGACAAGGTCTAGGCATGCAGAGTACCAAGTACCTTAGACACCGACTGCTTGGGTCATATGGTCAAAGTCCTACTTAGAATTTTGCCGAAATTTGTAATATTTAAAAAGCTAAACTAAATTTTACTCACATAATAATGTTATCTTAATTAATAAACTATGTACAGCGTGAGTACTAAAAAGTGGAGAAAGAGCGAGAAATTTTGAATTAAATGTGTCTCGCAGGTGTATCACTCCAACTTTCTGGTTACATGTCATTGGTCGCACTGTAGGTTTATGTCAAATTTGATGTTAGCAGGTTAGTTTTTGCGTCAGTTTTGACACAAATTGACACAAAACCTAACCTGCCAACCTCGAATTTGACATATTATCCATTTACTTGACATCCACACTGTCAAACTGATAGTATGTTGGCACCACTGCTATTTCTCACATTTTAACAATTAAATTAATGTACAGTCTAATAAAAAACATATTATTTTGAGGGTATAGTCAAGACATTATTAACCATTTGGCACTGACAGTGCGGATGTCAAGTAAATGGATAATACACTTACAGTGCTACCAATGACATGTAAACAGAAAGTTGGGGTGATACACCTGCGAGAAACATAAAAGCAAAAAATTATTAGGATTTAAATAAACATTTCCCGCTCTTTCCCCACCTTTTAGTACTCACACTGTATATATAAATGCACTGGAATATTTGATGTAAAATAACAATTTAAATGTAAGACAGTCACCCAGGTATATTAATAGTTTATCGGGAAGAAACATTGGCTGCCGAAGGTTATGGAAATAAACAATAAGCAATATATTGCACCTGTCAGAATTTACAAAAAAAATTGTAATCGCTCTGACTTCGGAGATTGGGATGTTTTATATTGTTTGTATATTATTTTTCAACTTGTTTCCATTTTTGAAAAATAAACTTGACATTAACTTGGAGAACATTAATAATAACACTTACTTATATACATATTAAGAAACAATCTTAATAAGGCAAAGAAAATAACAAAATGATAAAACAACGTTGCATACCGATAGGACCATAATTATGTGTAACAGCAATGAGATGGCATTAACAAAAGCACATAGTACTTGAGTAAGAAAGAGATAACCGTTCAAAAAAGTTATTTTAGTAGGCATATTTAATTGACATATGACATAATTAAAATGAACATCAAGTCTATTCAAATATTTGTTTCTATGTTCATCTCTTTTTTCTTCAAGCATTGAATTCTGTTTTTATTCAAATACTATTTGCCATAAGAGTAACCGAAATGGAAAATGCAATAATTACTTTGGTAGCTAGGCAACAAGTAGGTGCAATAGCTACTTGTTGCCTAGCTACCAAAGTAATTATTTTTCTATTTCGGTTACTCTTATGGCAAATTTGAACCTTTTTCAACTCATGGAATTGCCATGTTCCGTACAATTTTAGGCAACCTGTATAATTATGGCCCCATCGGTATTTTGGACAGGAACTGTTCTCAGTCCAGCTATTTTTTTTTATTCTACATTTTTATAAAATTCGAATAGGGCACCTTCAGTTACCAATCAATTATACTGGTTAGATTAGCTTTACAATATTTGTAAATGAGGTTATAAATACCCGTTTAAATACCCATTTTGGGTATTTACCCGGGTAAATACCCCGGGTATTTACCCCTAAAAATAAATACCCGGGTAATTTACATCACTAATTACAATAAACTTAAACCAGGTCAAAGGCAACCCTACTGAAGAGAGGAAAAGATACAGAATTAGATCCAAAGAAGCAAACCTAAAAAATAGCACATGCGAGAATGAAGCGAAAAAAGAGCAAGACCCAGTGGATCCAATCACTGCTGGCTGCAAAACCAATATCAACTGTCCCGTTTAAAAAAAAGGAAACAAACCAACAGTGAAAGCAGTGAGTAAAACAATGATTCTACAAGATACCAAATAATGCAAATCCAAAAGAGCCACAATCTATAGATGAACCAAGCAAAGACAGTGGACAGTAAAACAATAGGAAATTTTGAATCAACACTCCCCAGTAGGCTGGTCACCAGGGGAGCAAGAGACCAATCCCCGTTAACGACTAGGAAGAATCAAATTTTGGAAAAATAAAAAACAACAAACAAGCTTAAATATTTGTGCTAAATACAAAAACTTCTTTATCGGAAGGCTGTATAATTGAATTGGAGCTGGCATTTTCAAAAATAAAATCAGACACAGTGGATATGTCAGAAGAAAAAAAGTTGAGGTATATATTCTATCACTTCAGACAGAACAAGGGACAATTAGGAGTAGGACAAAGCACAAAAATTAAAGATAGTGAAGTTTAGAGGTAGGTATATCAGATAGAATTGCAACCCCGAGAATAAGTAAAGAAGATAAAGAGATAATAGATAATATCCAGGTACATATGATCATATGATATACTGGAAGACACAACCAATGTGGAAAAGAAAAAATCATATAATAGTCATTGGTAATTTCAGTAAAACCAATCAGAACCCAATGAAGATAATACTCAACAAAATATTTGGAGAAGGCGAGAGAGCTGCAAGAGGTTACACGTTAATAAACTATGTAATAAGCCAGAGTATAACAAAATCACTACTTAAAAAATGAGAAAAAACGAAGTTTGGCATCAGTGTGTCAGGCCATTTTTAATTTCAATAGTTACGTGACCATTTGGAGTAGTTTTGGTACAAAAATTACGAGTCTGCTTGTATAGGTCCCTTTTCAATCATATTTTCTCGTAAAGTACTTCAGCTAATTGCATCCAAAATTCTAAATATTTGTCACGCACCCAACTCTCGCTCTAGTCTCTATGTTGTCGTAGTGGCAGTTGCACTTTGTTTCGTCCCGTTTACATCAATTTAAAAACATAGCCCATGGGAGCGAGCGAGATATCTTCCTTAAAAAATTTAAACTTTCGTCCATGGGCCGCCGCGCCCGTTGGGATCTGCGATTTCACTGGCTACAGCTGCATGTCGCAGACAGCGCGTTTAGCGCGAAACTCGGCGTGGCGTCTGTTTTGGGATTAGTCAGTCACCGGCCGTGATCAGGAGCGCTTCTTCGAGCGTTGACGCTTGATAGCCGTCGTGCCCTTGGGCATGGCGGCCTGTGTTCACACTGATACCGCTTTGGTCCGCTGTTTGTTAATTGTTGGACTTCTCGACGGATCGCTGAAGTGAGAGGTGGTGTGGTTTTCTTGTGGAGTGAGCTTGTGGTGCCTTGTGTGTTGGTATGACCAGTTTTGCATAATCTCGTGGGGCCGTAAAGAGGCCTTTCTCCCATAGCTGGGGATTCATATTGCAGGGCTGTACAAGTCTCCGGTCTCGTCTGTTTCGATTGCCCCGAGGGGACTTAATTCAGACCTTGCCACGTTGGTGGATTATCCTCAGGTGCCGCTCGACTCCCACACCTTCGTAGTACGTTCATTGCAGTTGGTGAGCCCGCTAGCCGTCGTGACGCCATCGCTTGGCGGACCCGTTCAAATTCTGTGTGTAATTAGCATTAATACTCAAAGTTATTCAACTGGCATGTGTTTAATACTATTGTATTAATTATTTCCTTAATTGTGGTCACATGAAGGGTCCATCTTTATCCTGTTCTTTGTGTATTATGTTCCTATTATTTCAGTCACCATATTCACCACGTCCCAGTGATTTTTCTTAATTTTATTTTCTTTTACTGATCTAGCCAGTAAACTCCCACAATTATTACATAATTTGCTTCCACTCTCTGCAATTCTAGTCTTTTCAAGATTTTTTGAGAAGAAACAATTGCCGTGGATGCATAGACTTGTATTATTTCTAATGACACATTCTTTCGATTTCGTATTTTAGCTTATTGCTTACACAGAATTGTACCCCATTTCATACTTTATTAGCTCTGTACAATAAAAAAGATTTCCTTTTTATTATTTTCTCCTTGTAAGTAGCACTTCTATTATATGCCAATCCATTGCTTCTTCAATTTCGATCAAGTCTTCTCATAAAAACATTATAACATTCAACGTTGCTGCTACATTTATTTGTCTTTCATTACGAAGAGGGATTTGATCTCCTTTGACGCACACAAAAAAGCTTTAATACTGTTCACACAACTTTTTTATAGCCGATAATTACTAAATTGTACACAAAACAGATCATTATACAAACCGAATAAAATTCACCATAAAAGTTTTTATAAAAACATAAGGAAAGTAATCTATACCTCAACAAGCCGATCAGAATGTCCTGCTCGGGATCTTCATAACTTAAGAAAGACTCCCACCCATTGTTAGCAACATAATCTCTCCGAACGTATTCCACACCGTGCGGTCGCACCTTCTGATGGATTTCGGTTATTCCAACCTCACGCGTGCGCACGTCTCTGCATTTCAAGCCCAAATCTTTCATTCTCGCCAAAGCCAGCTCTCGGAGATTACCATGTTCAACACCAGAGCTACAATAAATAATAATTAAATTTTGAAAACAAGGTCACTGCAAAACTCACCTCACTAGCGGCATGGGTATATCCCTTTGCACTCGATAAATCCTGACCCATGGTGGAACCAGAGCCAAAATGGTGGCTATTAAATCAACAAGAACCGAAGGAGGATAACTCTTGTACCGACCAGTTTTCCACAGCTCGTATAAGCCTGTGCCACGTATGACAAGTGTAGGATAAATTTTTAATCCGTCTGGTCGAAATGCGGGGTTCTCGAAAAGCTCCTGCAGTTAACAGCGTTAGTTTAAGAAGTCGCCAGCTGCAGATTACTCACTATAAACTGTTCCACGTCCCGTTCAAGATCAACGTTGGGCAAGTTGGGCATCATGTGCACCACAACTTTAAATCCGGCATCTTTAGAGAGATTAAAGGTGTTGCACACAGCTTTTACCGTGTGTCCACGGTTTGTGTCTCTAGCTACATCTTCATATACTGACTGTATACCTATCGAATTATTATATATAATGTAACAGATGTTCAATAAAAAAAAAGGTCCAGGTGGTCACTGAATTTTTGCAATCACAGACGATCAGGGCACTCTGGACCCATTTATTTATTGAACGCTCATTAGAATAAAGCACAAATCACATACGCACCTATCTCTAATCTAGTACATCCATATTTCAACATATCAGACAAATGCCTCTGAAGACAATAATCTGGCCTCGTTTCTATTGTAATTCCAATACACTTCACATTTGATCTTTCAGAATACTTTACAGCTTCGTCGACAGAACTACTTTTGTGCCCAGAAAGCGCATCGTGCAAATTTCTGATAAAGTAATCACGATATTCTTCAGATAACGACATAAATGTTCCACCCATCACAATAAATTCAACTTTATCAACGCTGTGGCCCAATTGCTTCAGCTAAAATAATCAGTTCAAGCATGATTACTAAAATTCTCAAATACCTACCTGTTCTACTCGATGCCTTGTCTGCAAGTACGGATCATATCGAGCACGTATTGCCCTCATTGAGGTGGGTTCGTAACCGGTATAACTTTGTGTCGAGTATTCAAAGTCGGAATCAGGGCCTCCAGGGCAATAAACACATATGTTGCCGGTCATATTTATGTGGGGGCACCTGTGCGGCTTACACATAACTGCTACCACAGCAATCTACAAAATCGGTTGCGATGTAGCTTCCAGAAAGTCCAATGCAATAAATACTCACCCCACTAGCTGTTCGGATAGGTTTTGCCAGGAGTTTTGGCACTAAAACCTTCTTGTGGTTAACGGGCACAGCTGCAATGATGTCGACCAGCCGTGGTGACGTTGCCAGCCCATACTTGGATGCAATTCGGGTTTTCAACGCATTCAGGTTCACGTCGCGTTTTTCTTCTTGGGCTTTAATGAGCAATTGCACAATTTCGGCGACTGTTATAACTTTCTTTTCCTCCACGGTAAGATGATCGAATTCTGTAAATGTAAAAATCTATTTTCTAACCTATAGTCTGTTCAGTAAACATAAAAACACAAAGTGGCCTTTGATATCCAAAATTTCATGAGTGTACTTCCAAAATTCACCTTTGTTTAGGAATGTACTTACAAAAAGTTACTAAAACAAATAGGTTAAGGGTGTGACATTTACTACCCATCTGTCATAAATGTTGTAATTAACTACTTTTAAGGATATTATACAAATACTGTGTTGGATACTATTGACGTAGCGTTTACTAATGGGTATCTTTATTACATTTTATGAAACTTCAGGTTAGAATTTCTAAAAAAATATCTACTCTGACACTGACAATGAGAAATATTAAATGTCATTTTTAAGTTCAAATCTGCCAGTATGCAGGCGTGCAAACCTTTGCAAAACAAAATACAGAACCCTAGTAGAAAAATTATATACACATGCCAACTTCAAAAAAATTTAAATGTTTTTGTGTTTACTGAATGCCCTATAGTGCCCAGCACATGGCTAGGTTAGAAGCTAATAAAATTACCTCGACATTTCTTCCTGCCCATTATTAATGTGTATTTAGTTCGGGTTTTTCGTTTAATAGGCGCAACGCGCAACTTAATGAATTGTTTAAACGAAAGCTCTCAATATTTAATTCACGCAATCTTAAGTACTGTCACTGCGTAGTTGAAGTTTGGTTATGTTGGTTATTAAAGCTGGGTATACACTGATGACGGCTATATTTTGAACATACATTATTGGAGGGTTGCAGCGCTATCGTTGGTAAAATCACAGTATATTCACGTGTAACTTTTAAATTTACCATTAAAATTTCATGCGCAGTAACCAGCGCGAGATTCTAATCAAATATGCTAGATCAAAAGCGCTGACAGAGACTGAGATTACTGTTTAGCGAATATACTGTGGTAAAACTATCGGTGGCTATTTTTGTAGTGCGTCAAATTTCTTTATCTACTCTAGTGGGATAAGTAACTCATTACGTCACTCATTTAACACTGTTTCCGTTAGGTAATGAAGCTCATGACACCACTCAATTATGTAATGGCTTCATTACCTAACTGAAGTAGTGTCAAATGAATGACATAATGACATTTGCCTACTAAAATATTTTTGAAAATGAGAGATCTGAGATTTCTCTTACTGCACTTTTCTCAATTTTAGGCAGTTGTAGATAAAATTTTGTGCAATACATGTATGATAATGCATCATTTAAATGTACCTACGTGTAAGTTACAAACAAGTGCGTAGCACTTGTAGAGTAAATAATTATTATATGAATTCGAACACAACTGTTTTTAAATAAGGAAATGATGGTGGAAACTGTAGAGGTTTTTACCTGCATTTTTTAATTTTTAAAAACCTCACCGTGACTGGGAATCCCTCGCGACCTTTAGATCAGTAGTTAGCCCGGCAACACAATATTTAATAGTATTGTTTGTTTGTTTGTAATAGACAAGGTCTAGGCATGCGGAATACCAGGTACCTTAGACACCAACTACTATGATCATAAGGTCAAAGTCCTACTTAGAATTTTGTCGAGATTAAGGAGTTCCAACCTTAGCAAGGGATCTTTTACATGCTACACATCGTAGTAACATGGAACCCGCAGCTTTACATCACTTCCAGGATGATGGCATTCTGAAGAGGCTTTCATTAGAGTCCCTGTACTAATAGAGTACCACAAATCCTCCATATTGTATCCAAAGAAAAGGCGGGAAAATTAAAATGGTAATATGACGTTTTCAATTACAATTTATTTTTCAAGTTTTGAAGTAAATACCAACGTCAATAATAATATTAGAAAGAGAGTAACACTACACAAGGGAAAAAGAAGCTGTAGTATAGTACTACATAGTTTCTTTAACAATTGCCATTTCATAACCTACAACCTTTATTAGTAATTTTCTTTAGACGTTTGAAGTTTAGATCTGTGTTTACCGATTTTAAGTTGTATACCGGCAAGTACAATACCGGATGATCATAAATGGTTATGATTTTTTTCTTAGGTTGGCACTGTTAATGTTGGTTACCCTGCTGTCAATTTGGTGGCACTGTAAGTCTATGTCAAATTCGAGGTTAGCAGGTTAGGTTTGTCGTCAGTTTTGACATACACTAATGCAAAACCTAACCTGATAACCTCGAATTTGACATACTAAGAAAAAAATCACAACCATTTATAGATATTTGAACGATTATATAATTAGTACCTACCAAATTCTACTTTAAAGGATTTTTATATAACAATTATTTGATATCAGCGGCATTCCTTTAGAGTAAAAATCTTTTAGGAGAATAAACAGTAAGAAATGAATATAAGTAATATTCATATTCATATTCATATTATTTATTGATACTTTAGCAGTGTATATACACCATCGTACAAGTCAAAACAGCTGAAATCACATGTATACTCTTACATTCTAAAACAAACAATATACAAACAATATACAAACAAATATAAACTATCTACATTTTAGCATACCTTGGTGTCATACATATATGCCCTTATAGAATAGTAGCTCTTCCTAAGGAGCACCTGTTTAATTTTTACTTTAAATTGGGCGTACGCAAGATTCTGTACATTTTCCGGTAGCTTATTGTAAAGTTTTGAACCCAGATACGATGGAGACCGTTCGAATTTAGCGGTTTTATGTTGTACGGTAGCTATAGTGTTGCAATGTCTTGTATTGTAGCAATGAAAGAATGAATTCTTTGTAAAATAATTTATATTGCTTTTTATAAATAAAAGACTTTTAAATATAAAAAGACAAGGAAATGTCAGTATTTTATATTCCCTAAACGAGCTAACACACGATTCATCGTATTTGAGGTCAAATATCAATCTAAGGATTTTTTTTTGCGCTATAAACACTCTCTTACTGTGTACACCAGCTCCCCAAGATACAACATTGTAGGCCATGTAAGAATAGACTAGCGAATAGTAAATGTCAATTAAATAGTTTCTATTAAGACTATATTTTAACGTAAGAATAGCAAAGTAAGCTTTGCTGATTTTCTTACTTACATAGTCAATGTGTGAATCCCACGAGAGATGGCTATCCAAAAATGTGCCCAGAAATTTTACCACATGAGATTGATCGATAGTTATGTTGTTGACAACAAATTGATGATGGTCTTCTATATTTTGCTTAGAAAACTTTACAATTACAGTTTTTTCAAGATTTAAAATTAGGTTGTTGGCATTACACCAGCAATGAAAACTTTTTATAGCAGTGTTAACCGGACCCACTAATTCTGCAGGAGTCAATGCTGAAACCGCTAACGTTGTGTCGTCAGCAAACATTATTATTTTCTCCGCTGTGACATATTTAGGAAGGTCATTGACATATAATAGAAAAATCAATGGTCCCAGGACTGACCCCTGTGGAACGCCAAGATCGATATCACGACAGGATGATGTGTCATTATCTATCTTAACATACATTTTTCTTTGTGTCAAATAAGATGATATCCATGATAACATTTGTCCTCTAATGCCAAGTGCATACAATTTGTCGCAAATGAAAGCATTATTTATGGTGTCGAAAGCTCGGGACAGATCAAAAAAGAGCCCCGCTACACATTTACCAGCATCCAAGTTTTTATTTATAAAGTCCACTAAGTTACAGACAGCGCTCTCAGTTGATCTTCCTTCACGAAATCCGTGTTGCGCAGATGTAAAAATACTATATCTAGTAATAAAATCGAGGATCCTTCGGTAGATTATAGTTTCAATGATTTTAGACACAGTGCTTATTATTGACACAGGGCGGTAGTTTTCTACACATCGTGGATCGTTTTTTTTAAAGATTGGTATCACCGCGGCGATTTTTAGTATTTCGGGAAATTGACCTACTTGTACAGATAAGTTGATAAGGCTTGCTAAAGGAACTTTAATAATGTCGATTATTGATTCTAGAATTTTGGCAGATAACATATCGTTGCCTTTACTGTGCCTGTTTTTAAGATTTTTACAGCATGTTCGACCTCTGCGATATCAACTGGTATAAAAACAAATGTATTAGGATTCAAACTACAACTGGTGCAAGCAGCAGAACGGATAGGTCCCAGTTTTTTTAGGAGACTACATTCAGCAACCGTAGAGAAATAGTCTACAAATACTTCCGCAATTTGCTGAGAATGAGTGATAACTACATCATTATAATTCAATGCTGCAATTGCGTTTTTCTCCTTACGACCTAATTTACTATTAACAATACTCCAGATTGTCTTTTGCTTATTGTTGGAATTATTTATCATAGTTTGATAATAATTTTTATTTACGTGAGTCAACAATTTTTTGTATCTACTCCGTGTATATTATTATACTAGTTTAATAAGAGGGCGGGATATTGTAGCACGAGTGAATTTAGGTCACGACGAGCTTAGGGAGGAGTGCTCCAATGGAACGAGTGCTACAATGCCTCTTATTAAACAAGTATAATATACTATTTTATCTAATTGGCATAAAAAAATAATCAAAAACTTTGAATTTTGACATTTCATAAATGTGACAATCTGTTAGTTGTCTGAAACAAAGTAGGCTGTTTCAATGTTTTTCATATGAAAATAATACTGCAAAAACAGTGCTATAATGGACTCCATTGTAGCAATGTTTTTGGTGTTATAAAAATTATATTGTGACATCAAAGTAGATAAATTACTATTTATATTAAACAGAAACATACAAATTGTTTGTAAACGTTTTAATCTTGAACATAACACTGTACATTTATTTTACATTTTTCACAAGAACATGCATTGAAACGCTTTTACTGTTGCCATGAAACTGTAAATTGTTAACGTATTCCTCATTTTCAACGCTACTCAAATCTGAGACTTCTTCAGTTTCGTAACCTATAAAATAATTTTCTTTATAATATAGCCTATACATAACTCATACTTCATATTTAGTTACCGCAGTCAGTTAAATTTCAGGCACGTGATTGTATAGTAGAACTTACAGAAGGATAATATTCGGCTAAAAATTACAGTTAAGGTTAAATATGCAAACCAACTGTTCATCACGGGTAGATAATAGCTATTTAAGTAACAAGGAATGTAAGGATCTATTAACATTTGAGGTAGGCAAGTACAAGCTAAGACAAAGTCGCAGCTTGTTGCCTGCCGAAAATGTTAATAGACGATACATTCCGAGTTATCTTATTATATTTTTCCCGCTGCTTATCGAAATTTTCCTAGAATTTTGAAAAAATCGTTTGGTTCGTCACCTGCCACCAGGATTAGTTTTCGTGAGTCGTGTTACCTGTGAGTGTCACATGTCACATAAACACTTGCAATTTATAAACAAAACGTCTAAATCTGCATCTTGTTTTGCTAATTTTATTATCCTATGAACTTAAGGCGACACCATCTCCCCCAAACTGTTTACCTTGGCGTTAGAAAATATATTCAAACAAATGACACGAGAAGAAAAGGGCTTAAATGTGGACGGCATACGGCTGACCCAGCTAAGGTTCGCCGACGATATAGTACTAGTCAGTACTGATATAGAAGAACTGAAAGGCATGCTACAGGAATTAAATGAACAATTACAGAAAATGGGACTTAAAATGAATCTCCGTAAAACCAAAATAATGAGCAATACACAAAATGAAATTACTGTCGATAGTGTTCCCTTGGAAAACGTGAACCAATACATATATCTTGGTCACATAATCAAGATCGGAAAAGAGAACCAGGTAGCCGAAGTGAAAAGAAGAATCCAACTAGCATGGGTAGCCTTCGGAAAGCTCAACTTCATTCTGAAGAACAAAGATATACCGATAAATCTAAAACGCAAGGTATATGATAGTTGCATATTGCCAGTGAATACATACGGACTGGAGACAATGGCCCTGACAAAAAAAACCGCAGAAAAACTTAGAATAACTCAGAGCAATGGAGCGGGCCATGCTGGGAATCACACTGAGAGATAGGATTCGAAATGACTATATTCGCAACAAAACGAGAGTGACGGACATTATAAATCGTATGGCGAGACTGAAATGGCAATGGGCCGGGCACGTGGCACGAGAAAACACAGAAAAGTGGACACAAAGACTAATTAATGGAGACCACGAGAAACCAAAAGAGGAATAGGAAAACCGCAGAAGAGGTGGATCGACGATGTGAAGATCATAGCTGGAAACGCATGGATGAGAACCGCCAGAGATAGAGATACATGGAAACAATTGGAAGAGGCCTATGTCCAGCAGTGGACGAACACAGGCTGAGAAAGAAGAAGAAGAGAAGAAGGAACTTAATAATAATATTAAGTTCCCTTGTCAAGGGAAAGCAGCAAACAAATATAATCACCGACTTACACGTTTTGTTACTAAGGCTGTATCACTGACTTACATGTTGTTACGGTCTTGAACTGACTTTACGACACCGCACCGGCTCATACATAAACGAAACGGCCGGCGCGTGCCGTAATGGACGAAATCGGGACGAAAGTTTTCCTAGGCCGCTACCCAGCCGCAACAAGATAGGCCGGCTAGGCTTTCAGTGGAGTTGGGGGGGAGGGTTCTTAACGAGATTATCTAAGGGTAACGGCCAGAGGGTCCGTAAATAACGGTAAAATAAAGAGAGCGCCACCAAGCCTGTCTTAACCCGAATAACCGGGCCTGGGCGGTTAGACGGGGGCGAAGTATTCAAAACACTCCGTGGATAGGGGTACTCGTGAATTATAAACTCACACAACGATTTCGTGATGGCAAAAATACTTAGATCATGAAGTGGGGCTCTTTCAGTCACGGCAATGTCACCACCAAGCTTACCTGCAAGCTCTGATCTCACTGGCTCCACCGTACATTTATCTCCTCAATGATGGGCGCACGCTGAAACAGAACATGCACAAAGCGACCAAGAATAAAGCGTCTCTTAATTAGATAAGCATCTCTTATTCCATTCTTACATTGGGGCAGCAAAGCGTGCCGCAAACATTGCGTTAATTCTTATAAATAAGCATCAGCTGATGGGCGCACTACTGCTACTAAACAACACCCATAACTGTACAAAATCAAAAGCAGTTTGACATATGAGTCCCACAAAGGGAACCTTTGTTCATAAAAATGCTCACATGATAATTTGGGCAAACACAGCAAAGCCCAAGTGAGGGAAGTGATTAGATCAAAAATGAGCGAGCGACGCCACTTCGCGACAACAATTTAAGATGCTAAGGGTACGTTTTTAACGATGCACAAGATTTCACATCAAGTTCGCGCACATGCAATTTTACCGCGACTAAACTGGCGTTGCCGCCTTACAGCACGTATGCCAAGAGTTCAGCAATTATTCACACAGCTCGCGCACGAGAAGTTAGTATGATTCAATGGTTACAAATACCTTAATTTTATTGGTGACGGCTGTTAAGTCATTTTGCTATTTCAGATGCTTAATTGCATTTCACGCAGTTAGTTAGGTCATTTTGGTATTTTGAATAGCCGCCTAAGCTTAGTGCAGCGCGCCCGTATGCTAAGCCCTTTTAGCTGTTTATTTGGCTCCATCGCCTAATTCCAGAATCACGATTTCGCACATAGTTAGCCTAAAAAGCAGTATTTGTCGTCGGTTGGAGCTCTCCTCTGATGGCGTTTTTCTGAATTCTGAATAGCACGCTGTGGCGGCGTGATACCAGCGTGGCCCGCATTGGTTTGTTTCATTTAGCACGCGGTGGCGGCGTGATACCAGCGTGGCCCGCATTGGTTGGTTTCATTTCATCGCCTTGCGATTCGCTGTGGTTTAGTCACGTGGGGGACGCGGCGAAGGTGACCTTTTGCCGACGCTTCCCTCGGTGAGTCTTCCAGAGCCCGTGGCAGAGAGCGCTTGTGTGTGGTGGTGGTGATTCGAAATTTGTCGAGTGATCTTCGGCGTAACGTGGGTGTTTTGGAGCCCAGTTCCTGCTACTATTAGTGAGGGGTCGTGCCCCCTTCATCTCGACCTACGAGGATTTGGTTCAGCAGAACGAGTGAGGCCCCCATCATTTTCGTCGTCCCGTTGTACGCGTCTTGACGCGTCTCCCGTCGCCATTGAGGCGGTTATGCATTCACCCCCTTTCGCCGTTGTAACACCGAAGGTACCTACCACCTACGATTGCAGCTCGTCGCAACTCAGCTGTACCAGGCTCCCTCGCCGCCCACGCATTAAGGTATGTGCCTTTAACCTGATTACCGCTGTGAACGCGAGTGTTACTCATTACTATTCATTACTACGCTAGTGTATTCATTCAGACTGCAGACAGTTCAGGCCGTGAAGGCTAATGTAAATCGTCGCTGCCCTTGCATAAGGCAATGTGTATCTTTGTACCTATTCATTACTACGCTAGTGCATTCATTCAGACTGCAGACAGTTCAGGCCGTGAAGGCTAATGTAAATCGTCGCTGCCCTTGCATAAGGCAATGTGCATCTTTGTACCTATTATTGCTGTTCACTAATGTTCAACATCTGTCGTTAAGCTTAGAGCGCGCGTGCCAGCTGGTGCCCTTAATTATAGAGTAAGGTTAGATACAGGGCGACGCATTCTGCTACCCCATTGTAACTCGAAGTGAAATATATGATTGGTTAGTTAAGGGAACTATTGTTTGTTTCGGTTTGTGCATGTTCTGTTACAGATAGACGCCCCTTTATTGTACGAATTATTGTACGACGGAACGAGGAAGCTGTGAGCGTGCAGGTGAGTGGGACAGCTGCGTAGTCGTGGTCGGATGGACACCTGATCACAATCCTTGCTTAAGGCAATCCCGAAGTTGTTGTTTGACCTTGCAACTCTTGAATAATCTTATTGGCGGAGTATTTTTGCATGCTTCGCTCCCGTCTAACCGTCCAGGCCCGGTTAGCCGGGTTACGACAGGCTTGGTGGCGCCCTCATAATTTCGACATACCCTGTATATATATTATGCCACAACGCGCTTGCCCAGAACGTATCGTGTGACTCACGCCCGACTCCCTGAGCGTTCCAGCCGTGGCCTATTAGCCTATTTCGAACCGATCTCAGGGCAAGTGTGTCATGTTTTCAGGACTGATTCCGTGGTGCGATGCTCACCTTGGGTGGGTGTCGTAGAGTCCTTTTCATACCGTAACAGGCTAATTTTGGAGGCCCAATCGCGTGGGGCTTGTTGTTTGTTGTTGTTGTTGGACGGTAGTAGTCTCGTTAAGCCCACCCGTCGTACGTCTTAATTTTGGCTATTCCAACGTCTGAGGCCTTGTATGTTTGTTTTTCTTATTAAGCCACCCGTTGTGCCTTGATTTTGGCTATTCCAACGTTTGGAGCCTATTGGTGCACGACAACGCTCGACCTCATTTTGGGGTTTTTTTTTTTTTTTTTTGCGCTGTGTGTCTTAATTTTGGCGCGACAACGTGGGACGTTGATGTTCATTGTTGTCTGTTATCATTTATATCGTTGTCACAAATGTTTTTTTTTCGTCATTTCGAAGTGGTATGGACTGGTAAACCGTTTTTTTTTCTTAGTAGAATATCTTACCGAGCTTCTTTTCTTGTTTTCTATTTGTCTTTTCCTGTTTTCTTCTGTTTTCTGTAAGTCTTTTCTTGTCTTTTCCTGTTCTTAGTTTATTTTCATTAGTTTTCTTGACCGTGTATATGTTTTTTCTTAGTTGTCATTTGTCTTTACGTTTCTTTTCTTGTTTTCTATATGTTTTTTCTTGTTTTTTCTTATTTTCTATTTGTAGTTTTGTGTTTTCTTGTTGTTTATCGCCTTTTTGAGTTTTCTTTTTGTGTTTTTCCATGTCTTTTTATATTTTGAGTATGTTTTCCGTCATTTTTACCGTCGTTTCTTGTTTTTTTTAGCCAGTTCATACTACCGAGATCTCTCGTTGCATTTAGTGCAGATTTTATCCCGTATTAGTCGGATTTAGTACCAGATGTTGTTGAGTGAAGGTACCGACCTTGTTTTTTTAAGTCTTTTCGAAGGCTTAGTTGGGAGTTTCGATTCCCTGTCGTTTACATTGTTTAGCCTTGGGCTAAGTTGGCACTTTTGTTGTACCGAACTGACGTTTATTGATTTTGACGTTCACGTTAGCGAGGTTTATCGATTTTGACGTTGATGATTACCGATTTTGACGATTTTTCTTTTGCTATCGTTTGGTGTTGTGCCGCGTTGATTTTTGGTGAGCAGGTTGGAATTCATTTTCAGCTTCATCACTGCGTTTTGGTTTGTTGATCAGTTGTGGATTGTTGTTGGTGTGCTTGGGGAGATTCGCTCGTGCGGTTATTACGTCCCTCAGGCCATCTTCTTAGTTGGTTTGACGTAGTTTTTTTCGTTGGACTTTTATCTCATTTTCATTATTATCATGTACCGCCCAACTTTGTTTACCGACTTCTTCGTGGACGCCCCTAACAGTCATAGTAGTGTTTTGTACACTTTCCGTTAGTATTTAACGAGTCTTTACCGCTGGTCGGAATGCTTCGTACCTGTTGACGTTTTAGTGTCATTTACCGTACCCTTTTTGACTGATGACGTCATGTTGTCGAGTATCGTGTTCTTTGTGAACAGTTTCGTTGAAGCTTTTAAGCTTTGTGTGACACCAGGGCCCGGTTGTTCGCATAAGGTTTCTTAAGTGTAAGTGTTTGAGTATTTAAAGGTTTTTGACTTTTTTTTTGTAGTGATGCCCTGTTGTTTTCGTGGCCTAGCGCTCTTTTACCGTACCGTTGGCCGTCGCCATTTTCAACCACCTGCGTGGGATTACATAAAGAGAGCGTGTTTCTGGTCATTTTGTTTCGTGCGGACCCTGTCGTAGTAAGGTAGTCCCTTTGGGCCGCATGGAGTTCTGGAAAGGATTTATTGGGCATGCGTCATCGAACGCCTACACCCTTGGAGGCTTGGTTCTTCCGGATTTTCTTTTGGTGTTCGGTGTTGAAGTCACTTTCGAGCTCGCGCTTTGCGGTTTAATAGTCGACTTGGCTCCGGCATCGGCATTGATTGAGGATTTCGGTGGACTGAGTTTTTCCTATTACTGATTATGACTATTTTTGACAGTTTCTGTCACGACTATTTTCCTTTTTTTTTGGTGGTTCATCCTCTTCTCTTGGGTACTCATACCAGTTGTGGGATCCACACAATGCGCCGATCTCGTGACGCGCAGCGTGCCCTCTTCAGGTAACCCTTGGGTGGGACTTTGGACTTCCATTTCTATACCCCCCCCCCCCCCATGTTCTTTTGGAACGGTTGGTCGGAAGTGTGCATGGGAGTAAGACGTTCTATTGACCCGATTTTGACGAGCGCTAACCGCGCGTTTTTTTTTATTATTAGATATTTTCACGGTTCCAATTTGGAACCCCAAACCCTCCTTCCCTATGCTCTATCTTTACCTTTCTTTTCCCCTTGTCATTACTATCTACCGTGTCCCGGCGACAACTACCCAACCCCGTTGTTCTCTTTTTCTTTCCACCTTCCAAAACCGCACTGTTAGGCGACCGTCATGGACCCGGTGTTAAGGTCCAGTCGGCGTTTCGTGGCCGCCGCCGCAGTGCGTGCCACACCCGTTTCGGGTCTGGTCGGTTATATTTTGTTTGTCTTGTCGTTTTGGTGGTCGATTATCGACGTGGTTTTGCGAACCGTTGTGGTGGCACTCCTATTTTGGGAGGGGCAGTCGAGCCGGATCGGCGAGACTGTCCTCAGCCTGCCTAGTCTTTGCCCGTTTGGTTCCCCGAGGGAGCCAGACGCGCATCGTTTTGTGGACCCCTGGCGGAGCGCCACTCCTTTTGGGACAGCCAGTTTTCTTGTCGCCCGTCTTCCGTGGTCCGGGGAGTGTGTACTAGCCATCAGCGAACCGCCAGGTCCTACCCAATTTTCGTATTTCCACTGGCGTATCCAGTCTTTCTTCTCCCCCTTCTCTCTTCCCTCCTGTCGTACCCTATCTGGTGGCCGGTGTGCGTAATTCCTTTGGGGGTACAGCTATCGTATCAGCGTTTCCGGCCGTTTGAGTTCTCGTGGCGCCGCAGCCAAAATGCCTCGTTGTTTTATAAGAGACTTCGGGGAACTCTCTTTCAAGTAAGGGGAGTGTTAAGTCATTTTGCTATTTCAGATGCTTAATTGCATTTCACGCAGTTAGTTAGGTCATTTTGGTATTTTGAATAGCCGCCTAAGCTTAGTGCAGCGCGCCCGTATGCTAAGCCCTTTTAGCTCTTTATTTGGCTCCATCGCCTAATTCCAGAATCACGATTTCGCACATAGTTAGCCTAAAAAGCAGTATTTGTCGTCGGTTGGAGCTCTCCTCTGATGGCGTTTTTCTGAATTCTGAATAGCACGCTGTGGCGGCGTGATACCAGCGTGGCCCGCATTGGTTTGTTTCATTTAGCACGCGGTGGCGGCGTGATACCAGCGTGGCCCGCATTGGTTGGCTTCATTTCATCGCCTTGCGATTCGCTGTGGTTTAGTCACGTGGGGGACGCGGCGAAGGTGACCTTTTGCCGACGCTTCCCTCGGTGAGTCTTCCAGAGCCCGTGGCAGAGAGCGCTTGTGTGTGGTGGTGGTGATTCGAAATTTGTCGAGTGATCTTCGGCGTAACGTGGGTGTTTTGGAGCCCAGTTCCTGCTACTATTAGTGAGGGGTCGTGCCCCCTTCATCTCGACCTACGAGGATTTGGTTCAGCAGAACGAGTGAGGCCCCCATCATTTTCGTCGTCCCGTTGTACGCGTCTTGACGCGTCTCCCGTCGCCATTGAGGCGGTTATGCATTCACCCCCTTTCGCCGTTGTAACACCGAAGGTACCTACCACCTACGATTGCAGCTCGTCGCAACTCAGCTGTACCAGGCTCCCTCGCCGCCCACGCATTAAGGTATGTGCCTTTAACCTGATTACCGCTGTGAACGCGAGTGTTACTCATTACTATTCATTACTACGCTAGTGTATTCATTCAGACTGCAGACAGTTCAGGCCGTGAAGGCTAATGTAAATCGTCGCTGCCCTTGCATAAGGCAATGTGTATCTTTGTACCTATTCATTACTACGCTAGTGCATTCATTCAGACTGCAGACAGTTCAGGCCGTGAAGGCTAATGTAAATCGTCGCTGCCCTTGCATAAGGCAATGTGCATCTTTGTACCTATTATTGCTGTTCACTAATGTTCAACATCTGTCGTTAAGCTTAGAGCGCGCGTGCCAGCTGGTGCCCTTAATTATAGAGTAAGGTTAGATACAGGGCGACGCATTCTGCTACCCCATTGTAACTCGAAGTGAAATATATGATTGGTTAGTTAAGGGAACTATTGTTTGTTTCGGTTTGTGCATGTTCTGTTACAGATAGACGCCCCTTTATTGTACGAATTATTGTACGACGGAACGAGGAAGCTGTGAGCGTGCAGGTGAGTGGGACAGCTGCGTAGTCGTGGTCGGATGGACACCTGATCACAATCCTTGCTTAAGGCAATCCCGAAGTTGTTGTTTGACCTTGCAACTCTTGAATAATCTTATTGGCGGAGTATTTTTGCATGCTTCGCTCCCGTCTAACCGTCCAGGCCCGGTTAGCCGGGTTACGACAGGCTTGGTGGCGCCCTCATAATTTCGACATACCCTGTATATATATTATGCCACAACGCGCTTGCCCAGAACGTATCGTGTGACTCACGCCCGACTCCCTGAGCGTTCCAGCCGTGGCCTATTAGCCTATTTCGAACCGATCTCAGGGCAAGTGTGTCATGTTTTCAGGACTGATTCCGTGGTGCGATGCTCACCTTGGGTGGGTGTCGTAGAGTCCTTTTCATACCGTAACACGGCCCAAGAGATCGGCATGCGGTCCAGCTGGCGGGAAACAGGTTGCCTGTGGCAATTCATTCGCCGCTAAAACGGCCGACGTGTGAATGGTCTGGATGCGCCCAAAATGGCGACAAAGGCTGGCGCTTCAACAAACGTCGCTACGACGGCCAAACTAGCCCAAGTGATGTCCTACCTCAACGGAATCCTCGCACAACGAGCTAAAGGGAACACTCCCTTACGTGACGACGTAGAACTGGGCATGGAATTCCATCACACCTACGCCTTGGCGTAATAAGATCGCCGCTAACGACACACACACACCTCCCTTGTTCAATCGCCTGAGTTGAACTGCCACTCTCGCTTAAGGCGAAACAGTTTATCAAACACTTGCTGAAGCAGCACGAGACGGGAAAAGGCTGACGCCCCCGCCAAGGGCGGGAGCGCCGCACGAACACACACACTATCCGACCTCTTAGATCGACGGCTCTCGGCTGAATCCCCAGCCAAAAAGCGTTAGGACGCCCGCAGTGGCGTGAGCCAAAACGGCGTTACCACGTGACTCTCGACAGCCAATGGCGATGCGCTCAATAAAACAAATAAGTTCCGGTGACAAAGACAGCGCGAGGCCTCGCAGTCACACCAACAGCGTAAATTCTAGAAGGTTTGGAAATCCTGCGAGCGTTAACACCCGACTGTCAAAGTACCAACAAAGGAGTGCCCCGCATGACGAGAAATACTGCGCTTGAGGCCAATTATGTGCAAAATCATTATTATGGAATTAGACGATGAAGCCAAATAAGTAACTAAAAGGGTTTAACATACGGGCACGCTGCCCTAAAGCCTAGGTGGCTAATTAAAATACAAAATGACCTGACACTCCTCTTACTTGAAAGAGAGTTCCCCGAAGTCTCTTAAAATCAACGGGGCATTTTGGCTGCGGCGCCACGAGAACTCAAACAGCCGGAAACGCTGATACGATAGCTGTACCACCAAAGGAATTACGCACACTGGCCACCAGATAGGGTACGACAGGAGGGAAGAGAGAAGAGGAAGAAGAAAGACTGGATACGCCAGTAGAAATACGAAAATTGGGTAGGAGCTGGCGGTTCGCTGATGGCTAGCACTCACTCCCCGGACCACGGAAGACGGGCGACAAAAAACTAGCTGTCCCAAAGGAGTGGTACTCCGCCAGGGGTCCACAAAACGATTTGTGTCTGGCTCCCTCGGGGAACCAAACGGGCAAAGACTAGGCAGAGGACAGTCTTGCCGATCCGGCTCGACTGCCCCTCCCAAAATAGGAGTGCCACAACAACGGTTAGCAAAACCACGTCGATAACCGACCACCAAAACGACAAAAAAAAAAGGTAACCGACCAGACCCGAAACGGGTGTGGCACGCACTGCGGCGACGGCCACGAAACGCCGACTGGACCTTAACACCGGGTCCATGACGGTCGCCTAACAGTGCGGTTTTGGAAGGTGGAAAAAGAAAGAGAACAAGGGGGTTGGGTAGTTGTCGCCGGGACACGGTAGATAGTAGTGATAAGGGGAAAAAAAGGTAAAGATAGAACATAGAGAAGGAGGGTTTGGGGTTCCAAATTGAAACCGTTAAAAAAAAACGCGCGGTTAGCGCTCGTCAAGATCGGGTCAATAGAACGTCTTACTCCCATGCACACTTCCGACCAACCATTCCAAAAGAACATGGGGAGAATTTGTGGGGGGGGGAGGGGGTAAGGGATAAGTCCCTCGCCACCTGTCCCACAAGCCACATGAAGAGGGCACGTTGCGCGTCACGGGATCGGCGCATTGTGGGGTTCCCACAACAAGGAAGCTCGCAGAAAGGCAGGGACTACTGAAGGTACGGCTCTAAGCCGGCGGTATGGCCGTCAAGGCCTACAAAAAAGGGGGGGTAAGGAAAACGGGCGTTAGTAGACTAAACGTCCGTGGGATTGGGTTTCAGGTCTTTCGCGTGCCACGTGCCTTTTGAGGCACCGGTCTCGTCGGACAACTCGTAAGTGGCAAGCGAAACTTGCCGATTGATATAAAACGGCCCTATAGATTTCGGAGCCAACTTGGCGTTAAAATATTTCGCCGCATCGGAAAGTACGTAATTTCGTCGCCAGACGGTATCGCCAACGGCAAACTGAGCCGGGCGCCTTCGCAAATCGTATGTCGCCTTGGAGGCTTTGTACGCCACGTCTAGTCGTTTAACTATGTCTTCATATACCGACCTTAACGCGGGAGTCCGTCGTAACAAGTCTTCGCGACTCTCTACTCCTATTTGTTCCGAAACATCTACCTCCTCGGGGTTATTGGCGCGCGTCCCCTCTAACTGTATCTCTCTGCCGAAATTGGCGAAATATGGGGTCATGCCGGTGACTTCGTGTACTGCGGTACGCACTGCGCAAGCGACTTTCGACAAATATTTATCCCACTCCCGGTGGTTGTCTTTCACGTACGACGCTAGCATAGTTTTTAATACTCGATTAACGCGTTCTACGGGGTTGGCCTGCGCATGGTAATGCGCGTTAAAGATAATTTGTGATTTATACGTATCGGTAAGTTGTCGGAATTCTCTACTGCGAAACTGTACGCCATGGTCAACCAAGACGTACTGAGGTGCTCCAAAGAGCAAGAAAACGTCGTTCTCAATTTTCTGAGTCACCGCGGTCGCGGTGGCGGTACGCAACGGGAAGAAAAGGGTAAATTTAGTAAAGTAGTCAGCCACGGACAGAATATACACGTAGCCTTTCTTTGAACGGGGCAACGGCCCTACAATGTCGATAGATATCATTTGCCACGGCTTATCCACCACGGGGTGACGACACATCAAGCCGGCCGGGCGTTTTTGTTCGGGTTTCTGCGCTAGGCACGTCGCGCAACGGTTAACGTAACGGGTCACATCCGCCTTAAGTTTAGGCCAGTAATACTGCTGAGCGATACGGCCGTAGGTCTTATAAATGCCTAAATGGCCTGCGGTAGGTTCATCATGGTTTTTGCGAAGAATCTCGGCACGTTGAGGCTTAGGAACCACCTCTTTCCAACTCGTACCTTCGTCCAATTCGGGGTATTTCACGTTAATATGTTTAAACAATTTCCCTCGCGATAGTTTCCACGCCGAATACTTGAATGGTTTTTCTACGACGCGCGTACACATGCGCCTATACCACCGGTCAGTTTGACTGTCACTCGGCGTCTGAACGCCGGCCTCGGGTTCTCCAGAATCGACGACTGAGACTACATCTATTTCGGGTATAGCACGGGATAGCGCATCCGGGACAACGTGGTCTTTTCCCTTCCGGTGTTTGATCGTAAAGTCGTATTGTTGGATACGAACAGCCCAACGGGCGAGTCTCCCGGAGGGTTTCTTAAGATTATTTAGCCAGATAAGTGAATGATGGTCAGTAATGACTGTGAAGTGAGTGCCTTCTAAATACGGACGTAACTTCTCTATGGCCCAAAGGACGGCCAAACATTCGCGTTCCGTAACCGAAAAATTACGCTCAGGCTTCGTAAGAGTCCGACTAATGTAACAGATGACCTGTTCTTGGCCATCAACGGTCTGAGTCAGCACGGCGCCGATACCAACATTGGAAGCGTCCGTCTGTACGATAAACAAGAGAGAAAAATCGGGACAAGACAAAATGGGTGCCGAAACTAGGCAATTTTTGATGGTTGTAAATGCGACTTCGCATGACTCGGTCTATTCAAATTTCTGAAACTTTTTCAATAACGACGTCAGCGGAGCAATAATGGCTGAGAAATTTGGTATGAAACGCCGGTACCACGATGCCATGCCGACTACTCGCCGTATCTCTGAAACGTTTCTAGGCCGCGGCAAGTTGAGAATCGTTGAAACTTTATCGGGGTCGACTAAAAGTCCTTGGGCGTTAACGACATAGCCCAGGTATCGTAATTCCGGTTGGCAAAAATGACGTTTATCACGTCCCAGTGTTAAACCAGCGTCGTTTAGTCGCTGCAATACTTCGTCTAGAATCTCGACGTGTTTTTTGAAAGTCGGGGTACAAATAATCACGTCATCTAAATAGACAAAGACGTAAGGTTCCAATTCGGGACCCAACACATGGTCGACGAAACGTTGCCAAGTCGCTGCCGCGTTATGAAGCCCAAAGGGCATGCGAGTAAATTGAAACAACCAGCGCCCGGGTACTGTAAAGGCCGTTAGTTCCTTAGATTTATCTTCCATTTCAATTTGCCAGTACGCGGATTTGATATCAAGCGACCTCATGAACCGGGCATCGCGTAAGCGATCCAAAATCGAAGACACGTAAGGTATCGGGTAGGCGTCCTTCTCGGTGACGCTATTTAATTTACGAAAGTCAACGCAGAAACGATAGGTTCCATCTTTCTTTTTAACTAGTAAAATCGGGCTCGACCAGGCTGAACGAGAACGTTCCACAACGCCTGATTTAAGCATACTGTCCAACTCAGCATCGATATGCCCCTGCATTGCGGGAGAGACCGGGTAGTACCTTTGTTTAATCGGTGCCGCCTCAGTAGTGATTTTATGTTGAACGTACTTGGCGCAGCCGAGTTCTGGTTTAGCGATAGTAAAATGTCGGTTCACGAGAGTGTCTAATTGGGTTCGTTGATCCGAGTTCAGGTCGAACATAGACTGCATATTACCGGTAGGAGTATCAATGGCCGCTAAGCCGGGTTTTGAGAATTCCCACTCCCCTCGAAACACGTCTGGGACTATTCCCACTGACTTCCAAAAGTCTATACCTAGGATTAGGGTGTGCGAAACCTCCGGAACTATTAAAACATCGATAGCTACCACTCTGTTATTTAAACGGATAGGTAAGTGAAGGGTACCTAGACTGGTTACGGTCTGTCCATTCGCCACTGAGCAAACGGGTCTCAGCTTCTTATTTACGCGCAGGCCTACAGTACGCAACACGTCCCAACCCTTGGCTCCTAAGATTGTTCGATTCGCTCCTGAGTCCAACAAGGCTAACAACTCGAAACCCATAATTTCAACGGTCACATGCGGTCGACGGTCATCAGATGACCTTTCTAATACGTAATCGAGAATGACTTTATTTTTCTTAAATTTGGTCTCGCGCTCCTTGATAAGTCGACATAAATTTAGTCGAATTGCTAAACACGCGCGAGGACACTGCTCGACTGTTCAGCGTCTCGCGGGGTCGTTTCCCTGTCCCCTATCTCTTGCTCGACAACTAGGACAAGTGTTTACGGTCACTTCAGGTCTGCCGCAACGGTAACAGAATTCCTTGCCGCGGGGTCGCGGACACCTACTGGCTTTATGGCCTGGTTCGTTACAGTTCCAACACCGCATGCTTGACTTGGGTGCCGATTCTCGGTTCCTCCTCTCGGGAGTATTAACGTCACGCGTTTCGACAACATCAACTGAGCACGTTTCCGCGACAGGCGCGACCTCGACATATGCCAAGTCTGTTTCTAAGTCAGACTTCTTTCTAGATGGTGGCACGTAAGTTTCAATGGCGTAGCGCCGTTCTTCAATCTTCCGTCCGTATAGCGCTAGCTCGTCGATCGACCGGACTTCTGTCAATCCCAACTGGGTTTGGTATAATGGTGAAATAGTATGCAACAAAATACGTAACTGTCTCTCCTCGGGAATCGCTTAAGTCAGGCGCGAAAACATTGTGCGCATGATAGCGATATAAATGCCCATACTTTCCGTAGGGCCTTGCGTGCGACGTCTAATTTCGTCCAACAACCGTTCATCATAATTAGCAGGCTGAAACTCTAGACGCAAAAAATCGACTAACTGCTGCCACGTGTTAGGGGTCGCTCTATTCGCGCGATACCATAGCAATGTGTTGCCCGAAAACAAATCGATGGCCTGCATAAACAACTCTTCTTCGGTAAGGTTTCTGGCCACTCTGAGTTCGTTAACACGCTCAATGAAAGCGTTGACCGATAGACCTTTCGAGTCACCTGAGAATTGTATGTTCCATTTCGAAACAGGGGTTGCCTTAAATGAGATCGTACGCGACATCGGCGAAACAAAACTCGGAGTCGACATAGTTGCCGCCGTCGTAGTCGTAGTCGCCGTCGCGACGGTAATGATAGGTGATACACCGGACGTCGATGGCAGCGTTACGGCGCTTTCCTCCTCAGCCGTAGTCGTAGACGACCCTAGCTTTACTTGGTTAAGTTCGTAGGTTGAACGTATGAGTGATAATTCCGCGAATGCTTTTTGTTTGAGCGCTCGCTCTTCCTCAGTTATAGCTGAACTATTCGTCAGACGGTTCATTCCGTGATAAAATTTCGTTTCGATCGTAGCCGCTTCTTCTTTAGTTGGGTTGTTGTCACGGCCGCGAGATCCTCCTCGAATGTATACGGGTACGTCGGTCGCGTATCCATATCTGCGTGTCCTTCCTCTCTCAATACGTCGCGTAACCGGGAGCGCAACAAGGTAACCGTGCCGGAAGCATCACGGCCTCTGATTCTCAACTCGTATTCAGCCTCCGCGCGAAGCAGACGTTCAATATGTAGCTTTAGCACCATGTTTACAAACGGAAAAGGAACGACTTATATTATACGTCGTATAAAAGGAAAACGTTAGCGCGTGTTTGGTAAGTCAATTACGTCAGATATCCGAACCAAATCGTAGACGGTCAAGACGGGAGAAATCGGGAAAAAGTGGTTTGCTACCTTTCACACGACCAATGGCTTAACGGGACTATCTGTCCATATTCTTTGCGAAAAGACCGAATACAAACAAAAAAGAACAAATCCCAAAAACTAGGCGGTCAACGAATGGCTTAACGAGCCTACTACCGACCAACAATGGTTACAGACAGTACTGTGCCCGAAATCAAGGCGCACAACGTAAACGGGAACGAAAGAAAGAAAGAGAGAGAGAGAGAGAAAAAAAAATCCAAAATGGGGTCGGGCGTTGTCACGCAACAAGGGGCGACACGTCGGAATAAACAAAATTAGGCAGACAACGGGTGGCCTGACGAGAAAAAAAAACAAACAAGGTCTCAGACGTTAAAGCGTCAAAATTAAGACGCACAACGGATGGGCTTAACGAGACTACTACAGTCCAACAACAACAACAAACAACAGGCCCCACGCAATTGGGCCGCCAAAATTAGCCTGTTACGGTATTAAAACAACTTTACGACACCCACCCAAGGTGAGCATCGCACCACGGAATCAGTCCTGGAAAACTGGCACACTTGCCCTGAGATTTGCTAAAAACAGGCTAAAGGCCACGGCTAGAACGCTCAGGGAGTCGGGCGTGAGTCACACGATACGTTCTGGGCAAGCGTGTTGAGGCCAAATATGTGCAAAATCATTATTATGGAATTAGGCGATGAAGCCAAATAAGTAACTAAAAGGGTTTAACATACGGGCACGCTGCCCTAAACCCTAGGTGGCTAATTAAAATACAAAATGACCTGACAATGTTCAGCAGCGGGAAAAGTAATTTAATTTTCTAACTTTTATTTAAATTAAATATTACAGCTTCGTATTATCCTAGCTACTGAGATTTTAAAATGTGATTGACTTTCCTTATTTTCCTTTGAAATTGTTAAAAGTTCTTGCTATAGAAAAAAGTTATTACTATCCACTCTTGAATCATTAACGTCTCGACTTTGTCTCGACACTCGCGAATAAAATTTAACTTTATCGTCTTGTATAATAAATTACTATTTTGTGTTAGGTACTTGTACAAATTATGTAATGTACTTTTCATATCATACATATGTTACAAATTAAATAAACGCTTTGAAATGCTACTTGACTAGCTCATTTCAAATCTCCGATTTGTAATTCGTTGTCCTACGCTCTAAACTAACTACTTAATTAGAACTGAGCTTAGCTCTTTTTTAATGTAAATAATTAATGTTATAAGTAAACTAGGAACTTCATAAAACCTCAAAAAGTAAATATTTTATTTAATCGTTTAATGTTAAATCAGTTATAAATACCACTAGATACATAAAGTATAAATGCTTAAAAAACACATCTTAAAATTGGCAGACATTTTTAATAGCGATGTTATGTAACGTATTCAGAACATTTTAACATTTCTAAACTTCAATATTCATGAAGGTTCCAATTTCCTACTTCGAACTTCTATCGCTTTGATATTAGCACCTGCAGGAAATTTAATTTCTACATAAATAATATGCTTGGAATTTGCACACTGCTAATACGCCTCGATGCATTCCCTTCCAGCCTCCCTCCTCACATAGAGGCCCAAAAAAGTAAAAAGCCAGGATGCTCGGCTAGCTGAAGGCACTTGAATTTAGCGACACGTATAGCAGCTTTAACTTGAAAAGCCACTAACTCCTAAGCCCTTTGGACCTAGCCGAGGCCTCTTGTAGCCACGAAACGTAGACTTGCATAAAGATGCCGCCTAGAACTGTAAAAATACAGCCTTCCCTAGCTCCCAGAAGCTTTCCGAGCCTGTTCTTGTGATTGCTGGTATCCGGTATGAAGAGCAACGGCCCCACGGTGTTTGTTTGGTCGCCAGCATCCCGTATCAGCAAACACCTCCTTCAAACCGCTTTACCTTGTATTTGTTTGGTCGCTGGCATCCGGTATTACAAAATACCGGTATCAGAATACAGCATCCAAATCAGCTCTTAAACCAACCCTGCAACCCATTGAAACGATAAAATAGATGCTCCTGAAGAGGTCACGATGAACGCATTGATTACTAGTTGTGATAAGTGTTTACCAGGTCAATTCCCGAACAAAATGAATTAAAGGCGAGACCTACCTGTACAAAGTAACTTTACTGTCCATCAACGAGGTTGTAGAGTACTGTCAGAAGGAAGTCACCGCTGTCGATCCAACCTGCAATTTCGCCGCGAGTCCTGCAAACTGCCTTCCTGGCTCCTCGACTTTTAAAAGGTAAAAGTTAAGCACATCGCGGCACTGCGGGTGGCGTCAAAAGTGGCCCCCGAGACCGTCTGACACCAGCACTCCCCGATTTAGCCCCCAAGGAGAATCCCAACCAGGGTGTTTGTCGAAATTTAGCAATATTAGTTTGATACAAAACGTAAACAAACGCAGTCATTCGGTGCTGTTATGTTTAATTCCAGAATCTCCCGTTCCGAACTATATACAGTATATATACCCTAGGGTATCCGGCGACCGTACTGAGGCCTACTAAGTAATTATACCATACTCCGTGTATCGTTGGATGTGGATCTTCGTATGCGGGTAGTACGTACAAAAATAAGACAAAACGTCTATATGAACATATTAATAATAATATCTTTATTAACAAGTCAAGAGACTCAATTACATGAGAATTCTTAAAATAAATTACTAAACAAAATTAAACATATGGGTCAATTCCAACACAGCAGCCCGAGAATGAATCAAAAAGAAAAATAATAATAATGTGACCAATCACTTAAACAGTAACATACAATTTACATAAGGTTAAAACACTGATTAAGATGCTGGAAGCAGCAACCGCTCTTGAACCAAGCTTGACCGAAACTGATGAAAACTAATATTAAACATGTCTACATTTGACGGTAAGTTATTGTACGCTCTGAACATAGCCAGCACTGGGGAAAGCAGGTGACTAGTGGTTCTAGGACACATATACGAAAAACTAATATTTGATCTAGTGCGTGAATCAGGAATTTTAAAATTCAGTTTAGATAATAAATCCGGGACGTCTAAGTGATAATTTACTAAGTTATATAGAAACAGTAAAAGTTGGTTAGTACGTCTCATATCAAGTGTACTAAGATTAAATAAACGGAGTAAGGTAGTATAATCACGATGCATTACGTTTTTATTCACTTTATAATCGCAGTACCTTAGAAACCTTTTTTGGATTCTTTCTAATTTCAATATATGGCAAACATAAACAGGGTTCCAAATAACTGCACCATACTCCATTCTTGATCGAACCAAACCATTAAACAGCATTAGTAACGTATCTCCATTGGTAAACTGTAATGAGTTTCGAATTAAGAAGCCAAGTTGCTTAGATGCTGATTTAGTTACGTTATCAATATGATCATTAAATTTTAAGGAAGAATCAAAAAGAATCCCGAGATCTTTGCACGAGTCAACACGTTTCAGAGTAACAGAGTTTATAGTATAGTCATGTGAAAAGGAGTTTAATTTACGAGAGTACGTCATACACTGACACTTATTAATATTAAAATGTAACTGATTTTTTACAGACCAATCATAAACTTTATTCAAATCATTCTGCAAATGTTTACAATCCTCAAATGTTTTAATTTCTAGAAATAATTTAAAATCGTCTGCATATAACAACTTGCGTGCCGTATGTACTACATTACCAATATCATTGATAAAGATCAAGAATAATAGTGGCCCCAAAACGCTTCCTTGTGGAACACCTGAACAAGCTATAAACTCCTGTGAGTAATAGCCATTACAATATACAAACTGAACTCTATTATAGAGATATGATTTAAAAAATTCAACCAGATTTTGAGCAAAACCAAGATTGTCTAGCTTTTTTAACAATAAGAAATGGTTCACAGTATCGAAGGCCTTCGAGAAGTCGGTGTAAATTACATCAACTTGACAACGGTTCTCCAGTGCTTCCGATACGTACTGTGTAAAAAGGCTTAAATTAGTAATTGTGGAACGTTTGGGTATTAAACCGTGTTGATCTGTAGATAATAAATTACTGATTTGATGCTTTATATTGTTATGTAAAATGTACTCAAAAAGTTTAGAAAAAGCGCTCATCAACGAAATTGGTCTATAATTACGTATATCTGACCTAGAACCACTTTTGAACACAGGCACAATTTTAGCACGTTTCCACTTGGTAGGAAATACTGACAATTTTAAACTTAAATTTATAATTTTTTCCAGTGGAATCATTAAAAACTCAGCGCAGCCCTTTACTACGTAAGTAGGAATGTTGTCAGGCCCACAGGATCTTGTGTTTTTCAATTGACGAATGGCGCACAATATTTCATCGTTTGAAATATGACTAATAGATACGTTGGCAAAAAAATCTAAATTATCTACATACACATGGTTATTACCACCGTTATTTAAATAGTTGCTATAGAAAGAATCAGCAAATGCAAATACGATCCTGAGGGCCGAGGGATGGATGAGTCGGCAGCCTTGGCGATTAATACGCGAGCGTTCCAGAACTTCTTGAAGCAGCTGCGGAAATATGAGTCACAGCGGTCGAATGCTCGGGAAGCGACCTTACAGCCAGGTGCAACGGATCACTCACGCTTTCAGGGACGCGCTCGAGGGCAACAAACGCGGATGCGTCATGCGGTTCCTAGAAAGGTCGAGCGTCCTCGCGATTAGTCTAGAAAGGAATTACCTGAAATATAAATACACGCCCGCATGAATAGCGGGCAGTTCGAATTCAGCATCAGAGCGCCGAGCTCCCAGATAAATTAAACGCGTGAACATATAAATAATAGAAATAAATAACCATATATAATCGTTAGTGTTTAAGAGTGATATAAATAAATAAGTGTGTTAATCCGTATGTAATAATAAATAAGTGTATCGATAGTTCGTAGTTTTAGTAATTTGTAATCTGCTTGATAATTCTCGTGTGCTTGTAAATGATAATGATTGATCTGATGGTTGTAAATAAATGTTTAATACAAAAAGCGTCGTTATAATTTTTAAATAGCCCGAACGTTAAAAACGTAACAATATGTTCTTAACCAAATGATTGCCGATTATCTTTGTAGTTCCATCATTTAAAGCAGTGGTTCCCAAACTTATTTGACCTACCGCCCCCTTTAAAAAAAAATTACTCAGCGCCCCCTGGAAATCTACATTCTTTAAGCGAACAAACAGAAACATATTGCAGTGGCAGCTTCTTGAGACTGATAACACTTGCCGACACGATTTTTGTAACACAGTCCAGCCCATTATTTTTACAATGCTAATACCTTTCTAATTTTAGAAAAAATATTCATAGAGCCCTAATACGCACCATTTTTTAATGGGCTCATTGGACCCTTTTATGTTGGCAGGTAGTAAATTTTATGAGGGCCCATTTAAAAGGGGTGCACTTTAAAACCGAAAGATAACCTAAAATGGATTGTTTGCAACATTAAACTTATTCTCTTATTCAATCTTCTGTTGAGTTTCGTATTGAGTGGTCTGTGTAGTTAATAAAGCTTTTTCAATGGCGAAAATGTCAAGTCAAACGCGCCGCAGTTGAAAAAATTCCCCTGACAAGTTTTGTTATACTTGTGGAGAATTTCTGGTGAAGTCACAAGCAAGATCATTTTCGGAAAATGTGAAAAAAGCCTATTTTTTGTATTTTGGTGTTTCAATCGGAGATCAAGACAAGCACTGGGCTCCCATGTGTGCTGTGTCAGCTGTAGCGTGTTATTGGTACAGTGGATGAAAGGGAAGAGAAAAAGCATGCCTTTTGCAATTTCAATGGTATGGCGAGAACCTACCAATCATTTAGATGATTGCTATATTTGCATGACAAAGACTGAAGGTTATTCCAGAAAAGAAAAGAGCAAGATCCAATATCCGAATTTGCCTTCTGCCATAAGACCTGTTCCTCACAATTCCGACTTACCAATACCGACTGCGCCTTTAGATTGGCAAGACATTGTTTTAGAAGATAATAACGCATCATCAGGCAGCTCCGAAGAACAGTGTACCGACCCCACTTTTACATCGGGTCCCAGTTCCGGCGAGCCACATTTGATTGTTCAAAGTGAGTTAAATGATTTAGTACGTGATTTGGGGTTGTCAAAGCAACAGTCAGAACTTCTTGGTTCCCGTCTTAAGGAGTGGAACTTACTAGCCAAAGAAACAAAAATTACGAATTTTAGGAAAATAAATGCTACGTTTTCTGCATTTTACGATATGGAAAATTCTTTATGTGCGTGTACTGATATCGACGGTTTAATGCAAGAACTCAATATCGAGCATTCTCCCTCTGAATGGCGACTATTCATAGACTCATCGAAATATAGTTTAAAAGCTGTGTTATTACATAATGGGAATTTAAAACCATCTATACCAGTTGCCCATTCAGTGACAATGAAAGAAACCTATGAAAATATGAGCATCTTTTTAGATAAAATAAACTACAACCGGTACAAATGACAGATATGTGGAGATTTAAAAGTTATAGCAATTTTAGTGGGACTTCAAGGAGGATTTACAAAATATTGCTGTTTTCTTTGTTTGTGGGACAGTCGTGCAGTGAATGAACATTACGTAACGAAAACTTGGCCGGAAAGGATTGAATTTCAACCGGCATCTCAAAATGTTAAGTATGTACCCCTTGTTGATCCAAAAGATGTCCTTTTGCCTCCTCTTCACATTAAACTTGGATTGATGAAAAACTTTGTGAAGGCTATGAATAAAGAGGGTGAAGGACTTAAATACCTAAGACTAGTCTTTCCCCAGTTGAGTGACGCCAAATTAAAAGAAGGCATTTTTATTGGGCCACAAATTAGAAAATTGCTGGACGATGTTAATTTTATAGAAAAGTTCACCACACAAGAACTTAGATCCTGGAACTAATTTGTAAGTGTAGTGAGGGGATTTTTAGGCAACAATATGGATGCAAACTATGAACAACTAGTTAATGAACTTTTAGACTTCTACAAATTGCTTGGTTGCCGAATGTCGTTAAAAATTCACTTTCTTCATTCCCATTTACCATTTTTTCCTGAAAATTTGATCGCTGTCAGCGACGAGCAGGGTGAAAGATTCCATCAAGATATTTGGACATGGAAATTCGTTACCAAGGACGATGGGATCCAGCCATGATGGGTGATTACTGTTGGTTTTTGAAGAGAGAAGATGTGAATCCCCATAAACGAAAAAAATAGAATTAGTGTGTTTCAAATAAATATTTTTGATGTTACTTTTTTATTAGATGTTAACCTATTATAAATTATAAGTATAGTCGATATACAGGGTTAAACAACTTTTAAAATATTTTTTTCAATAAATAATAAATGGTACTGTTCTACATGTACTTTATTTAATGTAACAAGAAAACCTTACGTGTTACAAATTTTTTTTGCCATTTTCGTATTTAGATAGGCTCATTCTACTGTAATATGCTATTCAGCTTTATGTTACAACAAAAAATTTTTTTTGTCGGCCAGTGTAATTATTTATAAAAGTATTTCTAGGTAGGAAATTATTTTGAAAGAATAAATTAATTAGCAATTAAAAAGTACAAGGGGAGATTTATACATTACAAGTACAACATAAATATTTGAAAATTGTTTAATGAATGATACATTAGATACAGTTACTGTTAAATTGTGAATAGTTTATTAAAAAGGTTTGAGCATATAAGTTGATTTAGTTGGGATAGTTGTTTGGTAACATCAGAGCTTAGATTTTAATTTGTAGGTATTAACTGACAATCGGAATAACTAAAGTAAAAGCCAAACTCAAATGATTATCTGAAAAAGTAAATTATGAAATGTTATAATAAAATATACCATATAGAAATTCTGCATAAATGATATTTTTAAAGTAAACAAATCTTTTCTGAATTTGTAACCTGTATTTTGAGTAAAAGCAAATTTAAATAATAAAAACCCTTTATTATAATGGTATTTACTTTCTGGATAGTGTATTAAAGGGTGTGATAAAGTAAAATTAAACAAACTGTGAATAAACAGACTGAATAAATAAATGAACAAATGGTATGAAGAAGAATAAGAGCATTTAATAATGGTAAATAGTCTTCATGGAATAAATACATCTGTAACTTGCATTTTGTGTGTTTATTTGGAAAATAATGTTACACTATGTTACACAACAGATGAAATATATACGAATGGTTTTTCTAAATCTTCTTACCTTCTCTTCCTTCTTTAAGCTTTCACCGCCCTCTTATTTTTATTCACCCCCCCCCCCCCAAATGCACCCGAGGCTATTATCGCCCCCCTGGATCGTTCCAGCACCCCCCCAAGGGATCGCCCACTTTGGGAATGACTGATCTAAAGGATGAAGTATTGTAATCGCGAAAAAGTCACCTTCCAAAGATTTCGTTAGTTCTTTACATTTCCGGGTCACTAAATGACGAAAAACAGGTTTTCGCAATTCAGTCTGTGTGTTGCCGGTATAATTCAAAAATTTTGCTGGACGAAAATGATATTTTGCATGCGAATTATGTGATTTCCTGGCATGAAACAGAAAAATTCGTTTATATATCGGACACTTAATATCGTCTGCAGTGTGCTCTTCCTTGTTCAGGTATAACAGAATTATTTTTGCATTCCTTTGCTATATGCTCGGATTGAGCATATCTTAGGAATTTCCCACTTATAGTCGTTTCCTCTTTGCAGTCGTTTGAGTGGTAACCATACTTACTGCACTTATAGCTTCTACGTGGATTTCTAGGATCCTACATATTGTCCATTCTATGTTTATTTTATTTTTATTAATTAGGCGTTATCGTCGCTATCGCGTACCAGAGCCTTCAACTGTTCACTTTTTTGGACATTGTAATTGCCTTATTCTCTTCCTAAATTAATGCCTCCTTCTTTATAGTTTTTGTTACCTCTTGTAGTGTGGTATATTCATCCAAGTTTTTGATAAATATAATGCTGGTTGATTTCATAATGCTTGCCTGTATATCTTCTATTTTTTCTTCAAGCGCTTTTCTGAAATCTTTACCGTTTTTTCTTGTTGTAATGTTCATTTCAATGACTCTTTGTTCTGTCGTTTGTATGCCTTGTACATTTACTCCAAGTGTTGCTGTATCCACCCGCTGTTTCATGTCTTGGATTATTTGTACATAAGTGTTGTTATTTCCTTCGTGCATTTTTATCAGTACTGCTTGCTCTTTCAGTCTTCCTTTGTGAGGACCATTTCACGGTTTCTCTATATTCTTTCTCTCCATGTATATTTGTATATCATACTGAGTGTCCACCTCTTTGCTTCCGGGTTTGTTGTAGAATGCCATGTATATCATACTGAGTGTCCACCTCTTTGCTTCCGGGTTTGTTGTAGAATGCCATGTTGGGATGTTCGTGTCTGTATATTATTTCTATCAGTTTGCGCATGTCGCTCTCTTTGTTTGTATCTGTTATGGCGCATACTATGTTCTTTCAACTTTTGCGTTTCATGATATGCATGGATCTCGTTAGTGTTGTAAGTATTTGCTCCATCCAGGGTTCGTTAGAGGCTTCATATATGCCTCTCTAATCATTCTGTATTGTCGTAATTTTCCAGTGATAGGAGGTAGCGATTTGTGGTATGTATGGCCTTGCCTCCGCCCAGTAATTTCTTACTTTTCGTAGCTGCGGTGGTATTTTTTGTTGTTTTATTATTAGGGGGCTCTTGTTTCTGCTTTCTGTTATGTATCGTCCTTAAGGTATAGAAAATAACATTGGCAACAGTTGCCCCCCCCCCTTCCACACACACAGAGAATAACTCAAGCCCCCACACCACACACTCGAACTCACCCCCGACACACGACTCACAAGGCTTCATAACCTCGAAACACAATTAACGCATTTTGTAATAAACGTAATTGAAAGAGTAGAATGTGTTTCAATTCATTGGATTGATAAACACAAATTACGGGAGAGCACCGCACAACTTGATTTCCGTACCGTTCACGTGCTACCGCGCAACACCAACTACGTGCAACCGGAAGATTGCCCACAACGTGACAATGGCAGAAGTGTCACCGAAACCCATCCAAGCAATTTCCAGCATATTGGCCAACGCAATCCAGACGTATGCAGCACAAACGGATACCAATGCCACTGCAGCAACGACCACCAGCATTCACCGTAAGTGCATACAAATCGTCTGACGGCATGTCGATCAACGACTACTTTACACGCTTCACTTGGTCACTAAAATTAAGTAAAATTCCAGAAGAGCAGTGTAGATTGCGCACTTGTCTACATGGGTGTAGAGCTCAATGACGCCCTGAAGTTCGTGGTGAGTCCAGACAAGCCGGAGACCTCTCCTATAGTGAAATCCGCATGAAACTAATTGTACATTTTGATTCCGCATGCATCAAATACTCAGAAACTATCTAATTTCGGCAGATAAAGCAATACAAAGGTGAGACTGTACACAATTTCTCCCTGAGATTGAGGCAGGCCATTTTGCAAATATGGCAAATTTCTTGACCGCATGTTAATCGGGGTCTGGAAACTCAAAACATATGTGACGAAATTATCGCAAAACACTCACCACATTCACCTCCGTCTATGAGATTGCACATGCACTTGAGGTTAGTGATGGGAAGTTTCGATACTTTTGCGGACTCGTTCATTCCAATTCCATTTCGCAAGTGGAACGAGTCCGTCGGATTCGTTCCTCTGAACGAAATCGAAATTGAATGCGCATTTCAGACACCCGCGATTCTCGGTCATCCCGAACTCGGAACGAACAACGCGCGTATCTTTGTTTTAGTCAGTGGTCACGCAGTCGGTAATTCGATATGTCTTTATGTTTCAAACTTCAATTGAGCACATACAAAGACGCCAAAAAGCCATAAATCAGTGATAACTGATGAAAAAGCATGCAACTCCGGGCGTGGCATGTGCCGAGGCTCTAAAACGAACATCATCATCGCTGTTCCTCGTCGCCCCTTCACCTTCACAAAGTATTGTATTCTATTGGACTGAATAACACAACGCCAAAGGAATGAATGTACGTGACGCATTCGCGACCTTTTCGATCCTCGGAACGAATCCGGACTGGTAACTTAGATTCGATCCAAATCGATTCTGACCCGTATTCGTTCCTTTGTACAGAGTCCGACCGGAACGACACGTCACTACTTGAGGTGACCCGGAACACCACGGACCAAGTGCAAACGCCGGCAGCTGCGCACAAAATATGCTACGAGAGACCTCCCAGCTTGAAGAAATTAAACACAGAGAGCAATGAGCAACCCGCAACCACAGCATTTTGAAAACAGCCAGACCTCAAGAAACTCCCTCTATCTCACAGCAACAACCAACCGACTCAACAAGCGAGTCAAAACCGTTGTGCAGGATGCGGTGGAGGACACTTTAGCAGCCAGTGTCGATTTCTTGACGCCAATTGCAATAAATGTGGTAAAATGGAACACATCAACAGAGTGTGAAAGACACGCACACGAACGTGAAATTCGAACCGGGTTGCCGAAGTCGAAGACGCCGAATTCGAAGAACCCGTGGAACAGATCATCATCACTCAGCAACTTAACACGATAGAGACCATCGGCACCATGCCATCTCCTGGACGGAAGTTGCTCGACGTGCAGTTGGAAGGAACTCCAGTCAAGATAGAGCTTTACACTGAAATCCCCTGCTCAATCATCAGCAGAAAAGGGCTAAGTATAGTTTAACGGTATTTGAAGTTACAGACGACAGACAGAATCTTCGTCCGCTACAAGGGCTACCGCTTTAACTGCATCGGTCGCATGGAGGTAAATGCCACTATTGAAGCAATGACCAGGAAGTTCAACTTCTATGTGGTCGATGGCAAGTTCGAAACGGAGGGCAAATGGATCATGGAGTTTGCAAAGGAAATGGATTTCGACAAACTCTTCTCGAACCCCACCCCCAATACACCAGGTATCACCCCCCAACCGACAAACACTTAACGTCAGAATAAAAAACTAATTAAACGGCCTTTTGTCCCGCTATTTTGATCTATTTAATAACATCCCAGGGAAGCTGGCGTTTATGCTAACTACAAGAGATTCAACTAATCTGAATGGGCCTCGACGACGCATATAGTCATCAAGGAAAACGGTAAACAGAGGATCACAAGCAACTATAGAGCAACTCTAAGGTAGAACAGTTGAGAGAAGGAAAGCCACCTAGATATGACGGATGCATATCCCCACTTGGAAGTAGAAGATAGAAGATACATTCGGCCCGGCCCTGACACTCAACACTCCCACACATGGCCTAATTCCCCCAACAGGAGCAGTTTAAGGAGTAGCCAACATTTCCGCTATTTGGCAACGGCGAATGGACACAATATTGCAAGACCTTCCCAATGTAGTCAACTTCTTCGACGACATAATCATGTTTTCAGACCAATTCGATAACCTCCTACAGGCACTAACATCAACTTTAGGACAGTTCAGAACACATTAATGGAAACTCAACCGCCCGAAGTGCACTTTTGCAAAGCCCATTCTTGAAACTCTAGGTCACTTCTTGATGCACACATACGAGCAGTTCGAGACGCCCCGAAGCCAACAACGCTCGAAGAACTACAGTTATTTTTGGATACGCAACTTACTATAGCTCATTTATTCCAGACCTATCAACAAAAGATCGACCGCTCCGGAAGATATTGCTACAGCACACATGCCCCACTGTAATTTCGAAAACATCATTGGGAATAGCCGAGGGTACCCTGCAACGAGTCCACATCAACTACGTAGGTCCAGTTCCAAGCACAATGCTGCTCATCATCGTGGACGCTTACAGGAAGTAGCTGAAAGTCAAAACAACAACCCCAACAACAGCTACTGCAACAGTTGCAATCCTTGACCAAGTATTCTCCGTCTACCTGCTCATCTTACCGTTGTATCTGACAATGGAACCAGTTTGCATCAGAGGAGTTCCAGTACGGAAGCGCTGAAGGGCCAGAGTAGCGTGATATTTTTAAGACGATTAGTAGTTGCAATGCAACGAGACTAACGGACGCGCAACTGTTAGTCGGGTTGTATCGCTACTAACAGACGCGCAACTGACAGTTGACAGATGACATGTGACAGAACACAAATAATAGATGACAGTTGACGGATGACAGATGACAGGTGGCAGACGACACGTGACAGATGACAAGTGACAGATGTCAACTGTCATCTGTCAACTGCCATCTGTCAACTCAACTATCACTTTCAACTATCATCTGTCAGCTTTCAACTGTCATCTGTCAACCGTTATCTGTCAATTGTCAACTGTCAACTTTCATCTGTCTGTCAATTGTCATCTGTTATCTGTCAACTGTCATTTGTTACTTGTCAACTGCCATCTGTCTCCTGTCATGTGTCAACTGCAATTTGTCATCTGTCACCTGTCATCTGTCAACCGTTTTCTGTCACCTGTCATCTGTCAACTGCTATTTGTCTCATCTCATCTGTCAACTGCCATCTGTCATTTGTCACCTGTCAACTGTCATCTGTAGCTTGTCATCTTTCGCCTGTCGTCTGCCTCCTGTTATCTGTCATCTATTATTTGTCATCTGTCACCTGGCATCTGTCAACTGTCATATCATTTGTCAACTGCCATCTGTCTCCCGTCATCTGTCAACTGCAATCTGTCATATGTCACCTGTCAACTATCATCTGTAGCTTGTCATCTGTCACCTGTCGTCTGCCTCTTGTCATCTGTCAACTGTCATCTATTATTTGTCATCTGTCACCTGGGATCTGTCAACTGTCATCTGCCAACTGTCAGTTGCGCGTCTGTTAGTCGCAATACAACACGACTAACAGTTGCGCGTCTGTTAGTCGCGATACAACACGACTAACAGTTGCGCGTCTGTTAGTCGCGATACAACACGACTAACAGTTGCGCGTCTGCTATTCGCGTTGCATTGCAACTACTAATCTTCTTAAAAACATCACGCTAGTCTGGCCCTTCAGCGCTTCCGTAGTTCCAGAACTTCTTGCGAGATAGCGGAGTTAAATACCATAAACGAACAGCCGCATATGTTGCTGTGGCAACACCTGCAACTCCAGTTGCAGCACCAGTGGAGCCTAGAACTCCAAGAATACCAAGGAACCAGAGGGATGCGGTACCTCAACAAGTACCTGCTCCACAAACCCCCTCGCAGATCGACATGTGGTTGAATTCCCCCATTAAGTTTTGCACCTCAGTAAACACACCCACGCACGTCATTAAATATCTATATTTTAAAAGAGGGAGAGAATGTTGTGCATTGACTTCAAGTATTATGTATCGCCCTTAAGGAATAAAGAATAACATTTGTAACAGTTAGTAACAGACGCCCCCACAGCACAAAGAATACTCAAGTCTCCACACCACACATTTGAACTCACCCCCGTTTATACAAGACTCACGACGAACGCAGAGACGCTTTTCGCCGCTCTCATAGGACCACATAACCTTGAAACATAATTAACGCATTTCACTGCCCTCAATTATATACAAAGTTGGCTGAGCAAATGGAGAATCAAGGTTAATGCGTCCAAGTCGCAACATGTTACATTCACCCTCCGAAGACACATTTGTCCAAGCTTTTCCTCAATGGAACACAACTTCCACAATGCAGTAATGCAAGGTACCATAGAGTGCTGTTAAGACCAGTTTAAAATCCCTCACTTGCATTTCAAATATCCGCGCTTTCCCGTATATTTTAGTTCAAATATTGGCAACGCGTTCCCTTTTCAAATTCAAATGCCGAGGCTTCCCGCTCTTTTTAGTAGAGTGTAGTTTTAATCGCTTACACGTGTGAGTGCCGGCACAGATGTTCTCTGGAGTCTTGTACGAGAAATCGCCGCGAGCGGACGTCTGACCGCAGTGACAGCGATAACCGTACCCCAAGTGATAACGTATCAACAATTAAGGTGAAAATAAATTTTGTTTATAAAATTAACATATAATAATAGGAATACAGGCTTTGAGCCTCGGATTAGTATTTCATACCTAACAATTAGCTAGCATTAATGACAAACACTCCAATCAAACCTCCTACACTAATATACCTCGGTAATCAAACCATCCCAATGGAAACCAATCATACAGTATTATCTAAACGCAGCCTAGACCTTGACTCGACATCAATAGATCCTGATCCAAAAAAAAACGATACCTTTTCGATAGCGGAAAACTGTTGGCAAATAATAAATTTGCAGCGCTACAACAGGAACAAGAAACGCAACAATCTACCTCACAGCCAACAAACAATGGTAAATGCGCCACAGAGCCCACTAAAACAAAAATTCCACCAGTGTTTCTACATAACTCTAGTAATTATCAAGAAGTAATTAAAGACATAAAAAACATTGCTAAAAAGGATTTTACAACATCCTTAAAAGGAAGTCAACTAAAAATAAACTTAGAATGCATAGACGATTACCGTCAACTTACCAAATATTATGACGACCATAAACTGGAGTATCATACATTCCACAACCCTGAAAATACTAAATTAGAAGTGATTATTAGAAACGTCCCCATATCCTTCAGTGAAAACGAAATACGCCAAGAATTAACCGAACTCAAACACCCAGTAAGCAAAATAACACGCTTGCTAAATAAAAATAAATTACCGATGCAGTTAGTTGTAGCTGAATTACCACTTTCTATTGAATCCAAAAACATCTTTAATTTAACAAAACTCTCACACTGTGTGGTTAAAGTAGAGCCACGCCGGAAAAACAGCGACATACCACAGTGCACAAAATGTCAACGCTATGCGCACACTAAAAATTATTGTTTTCTACAGCCTCGCTGTGTCAAATGCGCGGGCAATCATCACTATTCCCAATGCACTAAAACTAAAGAAGAAAAACCTAAATGTGTGAACTGTGGAGCCGAACACACAGCTAATTATAAAGGTAGCTACTATAAACAAATTAGTCAATCCAAAAATACAGCTTTCACACGAAGAACTCCTAACAACTTGAATAATCTAAAAATTTACCCACAAAGACCAAACGCCTCCAGTATAGGCAATATCACATCCAACAATACATACCTAAATGCTCTTAAAAACGCCAAAAACTCTATTGATAACAACTCAAATCCTCAATCTACGGAACAATAATCAAATCTGTTCATACAGCAAATACTACAAATAATCCTAGATTTAATTACTCCACACATAGCCACAATAAAAGACTTCTTAATGTCAGCAATCCCAATGTTATTTATCAATGGCAAATAATCAGAAACTAATCACTAATTTAATAATAACAAATTGGAATGCGAACGGTCTAAAAAATCAAAGATCATTATTTATAGCTTTTTTGGATAGACATAATATTGACATCGCCTGCGTTACTGAAACTCATCTGATAGAAAATGAAAAATTCAGAATATCCAAATATAATATATACCGTAACGACAGGAATAACTCCTATGGTGCAGGAGGAGTTGCGATAATCATTAGACGCACCCTAATGACATATCCGACTGACATAGAAGAACTGATAACCCTCGAAGCCATTGCAATTAAGCTCAGAATGTTAGACAACAGTACCCTTAAAATTGTATGTGCATACAAACCTCCAAACAAACCATTAATCCCAACAGATATCTTGGCAGTTTTTGAAGAACAACTACCAACTCTGCTCATAGGAGACCTAAACTGCAAACATACTATTTGAGGATGCAGAGTGACTAACCCCAATGGGATAAAACTGCATAACCTTTCGACTGCACACAACGTACATATTATGGCACCATCCGAGCCAACGAGATATCCATATAGAACAGATCATGAACCTGATATATTGGATATTGTACTACATAAAAATTTTAACAAACCAATACATCAGGTAGTGCTAACAGAGCTTGACTTTGATCATCTGCCAATTGTCATGACATTTAATAACTACCCGAAAATAGTTCCGAAACTTCCGAGGCTCATCAATGGACCAATTGACTGTGATATATATAAAGAAAACATTAACAGATTAATAACATGCCCGATAGCGCTTAACTCAAAACAAGAAATAGACAATATACTGGGTATAGTTACTGATAGTATTAAAGAATCAGTTAACAGATCTACAATCACCACTCAGCCGCAAAAACGCCCGAACTATTTACACCCACCAATGTATATATTAAATCTAATAAGAGAAAAAAACCGAGTTAGAAGACGGTGGCAGAGAACAAGGGATCCAAATGCAAAAATTGCACTAAATGAACGAATGAGGCTAGTCAAACAAGAACTAGACAAATTTCGGATAGAAACTTATCAGTCATAATATGCGATATATCCCCTAATGATCCAAATCTTTAGACTGCGACAAAAAGAATCCTCAGACAACCAACCGTTATCCCTCCACTGCGAATAAATAATCAAGTATACTATGAAGATTCCGATAAATGTTCAGTTTTTGCGAACCACCTGAAACAGACGTTTACAACAATAATAAACGAAGAAAACGAAGAATTTATGCAGCACGTTGAGTCAACCATCCAAAATAAGGATTCCGGAAATTCAAAAATATTCAAACCCACATCAACGCATGAGATCCAACAGAGTATTAAAAGACTTAAAGTTAAAAAGTCCCCAGGATCAGACATGATACCAAATATAGCAATTAAAAATTTACCAAATAAAGCTATAGCATTGCTTGCAACAACATTTAATGCATGTATGTGCCTGGGCTATTTCCCTGACATGTGGAAAGAGGCAGTAATACTAGTGTTCCACAAACCAGGGAAAACTCTCGACTCCCTGTCAGACTACCGACCGATAAGCCTTCTGTCAACATTATCTAAACTGTTAGAACGGATAATCCAAACGCGACTCGTTAATCACCTTAAGGAAAAAAACTTACTCCCACCTTTTCAATTTGGTTTTAGAAGTGGGCACTCCACAACTCATCAACTTCTTCGAATTACTGAAGCAATTGAACGTGGATTTGAAAACAAACAACATACTGCAATTGCCTTCCTAGACGTCGCACAAGCGTTTGATCGTGTCTGGATAGATGGGTTACGATTCAAAATCATGCAAATGAAGCTACCTTCATATCTTCAAAAATTAATCTCATCATTTCTAATCAACAGAACATTCAGAGTGCGAATTGGTACGACGCTTTCCACAGCTACAAACATGCATGCAGGAGTACCACAAGGATCCATATTAGGACCAATATTATATAATATCTTTATGTTTGACATTCCGAAACCTAAGGACTCAGAAATAGCGATGTATGCTGATGACACGGCTATTATTTCTCAAGACTGTGACATAAACATAGTCAAACATAAACTGCCAGAAAGCGTTGATAATATAATTAAATGGTTTACAAAATAGTGCACGAACATTAATCCAGACAAGTGCGAGACGAAGATCTTTACTCTGCGACGACCTATTGATCCACCAAATATAGTAATTAATGATCGAGAAATTATATGGAATCCAAAGGATAAAGCAATAAGATATCTAGGAGTTTACATGGACCGGAAACTTACGTGGAGTTACCACATTAATAAGAAACTTACAGAATGCTATGCTAGGTTAGGTATGTTATACCTTCTAATTAATAAAAAATCTTTCTTAAAAACACAGTGCGGGAAACTACTATACACTGCGATACTAAGACCAATAATTACATACGGTTGCAATTTTTGGGGAGCAACATCAAAAACCAACATTAAGAAATTGCCAGCAATCCAAAATAAGATCCTACGCATAATCGTAAACGCTCCGTGGTTTGTTAGAAATAAGCAAATTCATCGTGAACTAGACGTCCCATTGATGGAAAATTATATACTCAACTCCTCGAAATTTTTTTACCACAACCTACATCTGTGCAGCGGTGCGGTTCACTATACCATTGGCCAACGCTCCATTCACACGAGGCTGAAGAGAAAACTTCCGAGCGATCTCCTACAACCATCACTAAGTGACACTACTTCCAGTGACTCTGAACCTGAACATAATTAATAGTGCTGTTTATGTAAAGTATGATATAGAATAGGACCTTAGTGACAGAGGGGCCTCAGACGCCGACCTCATTAAACTCATGTATTATGATTATATTAATAATTAACAATGCCATGTATAGCACACGTCTTGCTGATCTGGCAATAAATTCTATATTAAAAAAAAGATGTTCCCTGATGTCACGCCGTAAAAACTAGTCTGATGATTTAAGCACCGCCCTACAGCAAACCCGTGGGCACATGTTTATCACGACGCACCGTGTTTTGGCTCGAAGAAGCGGTTGTAATATTGTGTTAGAGCGAATGGGTAGCAGGAGTGGGACAGGGAAAGCAAGTAAAAGCGCCCGATGCCCTTCTTCACTAGGTCATTACAGTACTATTCAGCTAAAATAACTGTAAGCAATGCCCTGTTTCTATTGGCACACTATTATATACCCAATTTGGTTTTCTTTTTTACATTAAATTTCGATTGTGCATAAAGCTTTGTATGGCGTAAACAGCGTCTTTGGCCTTCGTCGTATTATTTGCGGTATAACTTTCACAACGCGGACCAAAAATTCCTGTTGCATGCTCTTGACACAAAATAGTAATTTATTTTCCACTGATCTATTATTTGTTGTTTATATCTGTGATACGAGGTGTATAAAGCAGCACATAGCGCCCAAGGGCAATATGAGCGGGCGTAGTGATAATGCCCGCTCATTATTCCCTTTCATGCTTTCTCGAGAAGGAATAATAAGCGTTATCATTATGCCCGCTTATAACGCCCTAGGGCATTATGGACTGCTCTTCAAGCTTTTCAAGTTATTTGCGTATTCAAAGTGGAAAATAAAATGTTCTATGCAATACAGGACGGGCATTAGTACTTAATGTTCATAGCCCTCAGGCGGCTTATAAACCTTTGGGGTAGAGGCCCTCGGGTTTGTAAACTTGTCGCCCTCGAAGCGGCATAAACATCTTCATAATGTCCTTGGTACATAAACTATTTTATGCATATATTACATTTTTATCTCAAATATATTTCCTATTGAGTAAAAAAATTTAATCAAATATGAGTACGTACTACAACATCAAGCCGTTGTGCTTACACTTGAAGTACGTTACTATAGTAGACAGTAAACAAGGGTATCCATTTTAACTTTTTTAAAAAGTGGTCAGTTCGGTTCGATTGTGATTCAGATTTTTGCGAAACGAACTTAAGCGATGTTTCGTCAGATGAAGAACATGTGATGGCTTGAGAAGTCAAAATTAGCTGGATGGCTGAGTCGGCAAGAAGCTATGGCGTAATGCCAGAACAATCGAAATATATTTACGAGAAAACTTACTATGAGTATGAGTACATTAAATGGTGCACCAAAATGAACGTGCAAAAATGCAACATTTAAAATAGTATATTGTTTTATTAGGATTAAAAGTTTCACTTTGTTTGACAAGCGATTATGTTTGCATTTGCAAGGCCAAGCTCAGCGTAGCCGAGCAAACGTAAAATTGCGAGTCAAACAGAATCATTTTTAATCCGAATAATACATACATACTATTTTTTCTGCAATCAAAAAATTTACAAAATGTTCAAAATTGTATATAATTGACTGCTTTTGGCGTTTCTCATTTAAAAAGCATTGGGACAACTCAAGTTGTTTTTAGTTCACAGGAAGTCAAAGTACTTTTTTGTTCTACTGTATTAAAAAACTATAAATTTCGGCACTGTATAGCGGTTGAAACATCTACTTTTTTGTACTAGTAACTTTTACTTTTCAACAATGCTAACCATAGCAACATACCTAACGTCGTCTTTCCATCGGTCAAAATCAAAATACATATTGCCATTTTGTAGTACCTATGATCATGACCTCCTCGACTTTTCCCGACCTCCTCGATTAAGAATAAGAATAAGAAAAAACGCTTCCAAAGCACTAGAACAAAAATTATGTAGGTATGTAACTCGTACGAAAGTGGACTTTTAGACTCGACTCATTTATGTGCCTCGCTCGCTCCGCCCGCTTGGCCATAAATTGCCGCTTGTCCAAAAAATTCCTTAATTTCGTACTTGTAACATAAATAGCTATTAATCCTAGAAACTAAAAGTGTTGCTTTGTAACATATACTTTTGTATCAGTAAGAGAAACGTCAACTTCAATGACAGATTTTGGTATTATAAGTAATGACTCAAGACAGTTGCAGGAAAAAGTCTTTTGGCGTATTTTTATCATCTTTCTAAAATACGAAAATCTTCTTCACTCTGTAGCTACTATTCTATGTTAATAGCTACGTTGAAAAATTAACTACATATAACATAGACATCGCTAACTACTCCGTCTTGTTTGGTTTCTTGAAAAGGAAATCCGAAAAAAGCCAGTTTTCACTCAAGAGAATGTCGAAACTTTCTTTTTTGCATAGTGATCGTGAAAGTCCTCTTTTTTGAACGAAAAATCGTATTGAAAGTTCCACTTTTTTAACGCAAAAATCGCTAAAAAAGTACACTTTTTTGACTATGCAAAAAAAACTACGTGTCCAACACGTTTTGAAAGTTATTTTTTCATTCATTTGCTTGATTAACTCGGGCTTCGCCCTCATTATCAAGCTGCAAATTCATAAAAAATATGACTTTTAAAACTAGTTGTACAAATTACTATGCACGAAGCTCCAGATGAGATTTATCTGATGATTAAAGTAAACGTCATAATGACAACTCAAAAATATTTAATAATCAAAATTTGTAGTTTTTGTTTGCAAGTTGCTTTAATTTTTGGATTATCGGGGGCATGTCGTCGCCAAGAGCTTGCAAACCTCGAAAAGAATTACATTTAAGAGTTACAATCGTCGTTGTTAATCACGTTACGAGATACTAAAACTAAGACCAATAGAATGTTCAGTGTCATCGACAACCATAAAACGTCAAGCCTTTTGGAATTCAACAAAAAATATACTGAGCTTCGCCTACCGAACACAGAATCTCGCCGATTTTTATTATTCTACAAGAATGGGAAGTGTATCAGGCAGGTGTTGGCCAAAAATAAATTTGGCGAAATTCCGAAAAAAATCTCCAACTCCAGACGGGACATTCCATCAGTTTGGAACGTTAATTTGCCATCTGAGATGGTGCCTGCGTGTACAGCTAATGTAAGAATCTCAAAAAGTGCTCGAATAACTAAAGTAATTTGCCTGTTCCAAATGTAAACATAACTAATTATTCTAACTGTGTTATAAATATTCCAAAATATTTAATTTCAGTTTCTTTGCATGGTTGATAAGTTTACAAATTATGTTAAAAACAAAATCAAAGTTTTGCAGGAAACAGCTCCGACGTTTAATTTACTTTCTTTATTACCCGCCGTGCCATAAAGAGACGGTTATGTTCAGGTGAGTCAGACAATAATAGTTTAATTATTGTGTATCTGTGCATAAATAACTATTAATCCTAGAATCTAAACGTGTTGTTTAACAGCATATACTTTTTTGTATCAGTAAGAGAAACGTCAACTTCAATGACATATTTTAGTAATAAGCGTAATGACTTTTAAGAATGTTAAAGGCTTTTTTTATTCTTTCTATTATAATCTTACTCCCAAACACAAGTGTAAAGCATTGTAAAGCATGCAAATGTTAATTAATAATATTTATATCTTGACATCTATCTGCCTTAAAAAATTTAAATTACATAAAAAGAACAAGAATTGCTATCTTGTAATCACAATTTTTAGTTTTATTTTTAAAGTTATACCGCTATTGTAATAAATTTCGTGTCATAAATGTAACAAATCGGCCATGTCGTAAGTTGCATTTTTTGCGCTACCAACCTACTTTTACTTGTTTTCAGGTTCGTTATCTAGTATAACGATAAGGTCAACTTCCCGTATTGTTGGTTTGGTATGACAGCAACAAAATATGAATATAACGGTCCTAGGACTGTTAAACAAAATTGTTTTGTATTTAGTTAATATAGAAACTACTATCGCGCATTCTATTTAGGCGAGGGTAGCAAGGTACTAGGTAGTGTAAATGTTTCTACATCCTGTGTAAAGTACATAATTTTTTTCACCATCCATCTCCTTATGTAAAATAAATGGGAATAGCGTAAACTTATTATATTTTCTAGTCTGTCTGCGATACTTGACGAGTGGATTGAGTAGACTGTTGAGTGTCGTTGCCGATCCCAAGCCCGGGTAAAATCAGAAGGGTTGGCGGAACGGGTTAGCAGCTCACCCGCCGTTAAAGAGTGATCAGGATAGGATGCTGGAATATACGATCTTGGAACAAGAAACAACAGGAAGTCGTGTTGGAGTTGGATAGAAACAATATAGATATATGTTATATTTCGGAGACAAAAAGGAAAGGCAAAGGAGTAATATCATATGAAGACTACTCCTTAATCTACAGCGGTGTAGGAAAAGAAGAAAGAGGGAACGAAGGAGTCGGGGTTTTAATTAAAAGAAAATACGAATCAGCAATTGACGATGTAGTATATGTATCCGAAAGAATAGTAGCAGTGACTCTAAAAATGAATAACGGCATATTGCATGTAATAAGTGTATAGGTATGCCCTAGAGGACTCAAAACCCAAGCAGAACACTGAAGATTTTTGCGAAAAATTACAGGAATACATGAATTTAATGCCAAACGGACAATCGGTTTTATTAATGGGTGACCTAAACGCGATGATAGGAAATGATATAATTCAAGGAGTAAAACAGCGATTTAACGAAGAAACAAAAAACAACAACGGCGATCGCTTTATTAACTTATGCGCGGATAACAATCTGAGAATCAACAATACATATTTTAACCACCAAATGAAATACAAGTACCTACCTATACATGGCAAAACAGTAGAGGGAGTAAATCAATTATTGATTACATAATTTCAAATGAACACATACATACATCGCAGATACTGGATGTCAGAACATTAAACGCAGCAGAAATAGATAGTAACCATAAGCTAGTGTTAGGTAAAATGCGATTAGAACTACAGAAAGCTAAAAGAAAAACACCTTCAAAATCTATACTCAGGAAATACGAGATACGGTAGGGCAGGACAACGAAAGAATAAGGTCAGTACGCACCAGATTCGAAGTTGATGAGGAAGAAATATTAACAGCTTTACGAAAATTAAGAAATAGGAAACCGCTTGGCGAGGATAATACAATGAATAAAATGTTGAAATATGGAAGTCCTGTAAGTAGAGTACCTACACGGGTTCTGGCGCACTTCCGGTGGTTTGGAACTTGGCTAAGTGTCACGTGGCGACCTCTGGTTTGAAACTTGGCTAAGTCTAGTCGAAGGTCACGGGTCTAGCCGGGGTCAAGGTCACGGGCCCCGGTCATTGGCCTCTGGTTTGAAACTTGGCTAAGTCTAGTCGAAGGTCACGGGCGAGGTCACGGGCCTCACCTAGGTCACGTGCCACTTCCGGGAATTTTTTGGGTTAAAAGTGTAGTTTTTGAAATTTTCCCACGCTCGAGCGTCTGGGATGCAGACATGTCTATTCATGCAGGATGTTATCAGTAAATAGAACAATGAAAAATTTTCTCAGGCCCAACAGGATGTGAGTCATCGTCTGGCAATGCAAAACTAGTTGAGACTTGTAGATGCGCATCCATTGTTTTAAAATCAGCACGAAATTCGAGAACAATGAAGCCGTTGTTGTCTGGAGATTAAAATGTGCAAAGCTGGTAAATAGAACAATGACATCCATTGTTTTAAAATCAGCACGAAATTCGAGAACAATGAAGCCATTGTTGTCTGGAGATTAAAATGTGCAAAGCTGGTAAAAATTGAACAATGAAACCCATTGTTTAAGAAAAATCAGCACAGTTGGAAGTTTTTGCTAATACAGTTAATGAGTCTAGAGATTAAAATGTGTTGATCTGCAAAAATTCAACAATGAAACCCATTGTTTAAGAAAAATCCATACACAACTACTAAATTGAGCCTTTGTCTGAATTTTTTTGCTAACGCTGACCTCCATTATCAGCTGCGACGATGAATAAATAGCCCGGTTTGACTGTCTGCAATAGTTAGTATTACAACAACACACGCGCGCGAACATGTCTGCGACAGACAGCGTTACCGAATTAAGTTCGAATTCAATAAAAACCATCAGAGACGCGATAGCGATTGTAAAATATACTGATGAGGCTGAGACATTGGCACATTGACATTGGGACATTCGCATTATGAAGCAGCAACGATACTATAAATATCGAATGCAGTTCAACCGCTTTACTAAAAATCTGGAGAAATTGAACAGAGATATTGAAATATATTGTAAATTAAAAGATATTTCAAAGGAACTTCCTTGTTTGAAATTAAGCGAGCGGCAGCCAGACCTGAACTTGTTAATAACCCAGTTTAAACATGACTTGGTGTTGTACGACAAAGATCGCCAGAAGTAAAATCAACAAGCAGGTTCACTTTGACCCGATTGTTGAAATTCGTCAGAAAGAAGAAGAAGGGGAGGACTATGAACTTCCATACAATTACTGGCAGTTGTGTGCACTCGACAGGATGAGGTTTAAGAATAGAATAGATAAAATGTCTCTATTGTTAGAACCTATCTTAAATAAACAATTGCAATGTATACCGAATAAGGATGTAAAAATAAAAATAAAACCTATTGTTTAATAAAAGTTGTTAACTACCTGTTTGAGAAAATGTGCAAGGTTGCTAAAAAATAAACCGGATTAATTGTATGGAGTCATTGTGGTCTAATAGTATATATCGAAATTCAACCAAATATGTCTGTTAAACGTATGATACAGACAATTAATTACTTAATAAATACAATTGTCCTATATCTAATATTATAGTTATTCCCGGTTTATGTCTTAATCTGATTTTAATAGTCGAATAACTAACGTAATTACAATTACATGCTAAAGACCGTGCACAAAAGACAAGATTAAAATCAAAATTTTAACATAAAACCCTGAGAATAAGAATTAAATAAAGCCAAATAAAAGCTATTATATCACAGTAATATATTAGTAAAAAAAAAGCTCTTCATATAGGTACGAAAGTCAGGTTGAGTTGCTTTCAACTACAGCACTTTCAACTACTTTTCAAGGGTATGAGTCCGAAGATATCCGAGTCATGTCGAATATGTCCGAATGTTTGTAGGATTGGAGCAGGTAGGTAACGAGTAATAAATCAAAAAAACAGGAGCGATAAAAGAACCGTGTTTACCAATCAGCATTTTTCAGTTTATCCGATTCGGCAACTTCCGCATATCGCAAAACAGACACCTTCTTTGTTCCTGTGTTGGCATCTTGGCTTTAAGAATGTTATGGTTTATTTACATCTTGTGTTAGCGCCCTTGGTTTTAAGAACGTTATGTAAATGAATATTTTATAGAATTTGGAAAACTAAAGAATATATTAGCAGATAATACAACTTATTTTAAAAACGCGAGGTTTATAAATACAATACAGCAAACCATAAAAGTTGGTTTTTGTTGTATAAGCAAGCCAATCCGGTAGAGAGATATTTAAGAGGGGTGATAAAATACTTAAAGAAAATATTAGCAGATAATACATTTGAAAAATCTGCACGACTAATACTCAAGATTATTACAATTAGAGACTGCAGACAAAAGGTAAGATATCAAATTTTTTTAAAATAAAGCCCTGAGAATAAGAACTAAATAAAACCAAATAAAAGCTATTAGGCCACAACAATACTCTAATTAATAAGGATGCTATACACGATATCCAACGGCGTGGGACAGTTCATTTTTACCGCATAAAAAACTTATTGCTTAGAAATCAGGTTCATATACCTGTTTAATGGAAACATTTTCTTGCATTTCTAATCGAATCTAAAATTTGGGTCTTAACGTAAAAATATTTAAGTCGTTAGGTTGACTGTGCCAAGTTTCCACGAAAAAAACAAAACTCCTACAGGCCAGATTCTTGAATCAAGTAAATAATACAGCAAGACATAAAAGTTGGTTTTTGCAATATAAGACATCCGCAAGCCAATCCTAAACTGGTAGTTTTAAATAGCAGAATTTTATAATACAAAACGGAGCGATGAAATAGTCGTCTGTTGATCATATTTTTGTAGCCACCCAGCATCTTTCAGTTATCCTATCATCTCCTTTGTTGCAGGTGTTAATAGAGGCTATATTTGTGTGTCGCCACAGACCTGTCAAGACTTGTGGATGTGAGCGTCTGGGAATGTGCAAGGTTGCTAAAAATGAACCGGATGTCTGAGGTTTCTGAGCAGGTCTGCGCGGGGGTCTGCGCGAGGGTTTGGCGGGAAATTCAAATTCTGCGTAGGTTTTGGCGGTAAATTTAAATTCTGCGTAGGTTTTGGCGGTAAATTTAAATTCCGTCTAGGTTTTGGCGGGAAATTCAAATTATAATCAGTGGAAAAATCTGGGAGTGTACAAGGTTGCTAAAATGTATGGGGTCTTTACACCAGATGTAGTTAATGACCTCCATTATCAGTGTCTATAAATTTGGCAGACAGACAGACAGACAGACAGGTAGGCAGACAGACAGACAGACAGACAGACAGACAGACAGGTAGGCAGACAGGCAGACAGACAGACAGACAGACAGACAGACAGACAGACAGACAGACAGGTAGGCAGACAGACAGACAGACAGACAGACAGACAGACAGACAGACAGACAGGCAGACAGACAGACAGACAGACAGACAGACAGACAGACAGACAGACAGACAGACAGACAGACAGACAGACAGACAGGTAGGCAGACAGACAGACAGACAGACAGACAGGCAGGCAGACAGACAGACAGACAGACAGACAGACAGACAGACAGACAGACAGACAGGCAGGCAGGCAGACAGGTAGGCATTCTTAACACCATTTATTGTACAGATTGTGAGCAGTAATAGAAATAGGTGTGAGAGAGATGCCTGTACCAGTTAAGTATAAGCGTCCAAAATGTAAAGGGAAAACCGATCAAGAAGAACGAAAATGTATTTCTTGCACATTGCACGAACATATGAAAGAAAACAGTGGTGGTAAACATTATTCTCAATCATATTTCAGACAATTCTAGCGAATAACTGAACTCAGCTTGATGGACGCTATCGCCATGAATTTGATTCTTATATATATACATCTAACAATTCTGATATCTATCATTTGATAAGAAACTGTTGACGTGTGGTAGTTAATGACCTCCATTATCAGTGTCTATAAATTGGGTAGACAGACAGGTAGGCAGACCGACAGGCAGGCCGACAGACAGGCAGACATTCTTAACACCATTTATTGTACAGATTGTGAGCAGTAATAGAAATAGGTGTGAGAGAGATGCCTGTACCAGTTAAGTATAAGTGCCCAAAATGTAAAGGGGAAACTGATCAAGAAGGACGAAAATGTATTGCTTGCACATTGCACGAACATATGAAAGAAAACAGTGGTGGTAAACATTATCCTCAATCATATTTCAGACAATTCTAGCGAATAACTGAACTCAGCTTGGTGGACGCTATTGCCATAAATTTGATTCTTATATATATTGTTAGCTATATTTATCTATCAATTCCTTTACCTACCTTTAGGTCATCGCTATATCTCTTAGTTAACAATCGATCACTATAAAAGTATATTTGAGGCCCGTCTCTAGCATCAGTGAAGACGTCGCGGATTCTAGTTTATGATGTTATAAATGGCGCCAACAAGTTAAACTCAAATATACTGATATAAGCCAAGAAACTTGTAACTTCACTTTCTATCAACTAATAACAATACGATTATTGAACTCCCTATCAAAATGAAAGAAAGCAATACTTGTAGCTGGTTTTATTAATACTCGAACATTACTACCATCGATCAGACAATTAGCATCTTTACTATTACTACCTCACGCAGGGTACCCCAAATAGTTTAACTTAAAACGCTCGTAAGTCTAATGGTTACACAGTTTTTATATGCAAAAATATCATCAGATTCTAACTACCACACTTATCTTTGTGCCGATATACTCGCAGACATTTAATACGTCCCGTTACTCCTAACACATGTCAGCTTGACAGGTTCCAACCTCGGCTGTCATTTGCTATACCTCGACCCTCAATACTGCGGTAGATTAGCTTTCCAATACTGTCCGCCTAATAGTTGTTGCTATAAATCGAATTTCCAGGTAACAAAAGGCAAATTCCACATTAAACTACCTACCCTGTTCACAGGCAATAAACTTCGCAATCGTTGAATTCGTGTTTCCCAGATCGCTTCACAGCTTGAATATAAATATTCATTGGAAAAATGACATCTGCTTAATGAACTCCTTTACAGGAACGGCTGGCTAGTAAACCAATTCTTTACTATCACCAAACCAGAATAAATGGCGAGATTGTCATTTACACCCCACGAAAACTCTTGCCTTATTTAAAAGCTGATATACAAATTTTCTCTCAAACAAAACCAACCTTGTTTTTATATCTCCTCTAGCAACGAACAAAGCCAATCTGATATTAATTTTATCGCGTCACTCTCACTAGATTCCTCATTCAACACTAGTATTAATATCAAATGCTTTTGACACGTAACAATATATACATCTAACAGTTCTGATATCTATCATTTGATAAGAAACTGTTGATGTGTGAACTAGTTTGAATCTGTCTAACTGGCTGTTTACCTGTCTAGCTGTTTACCTGTCTAGCTGTCTACCTGTCTAGCTGTCTACCTGTCTAGCTGTCTACCTGTCTACCAGTCTACCAGTCTACCTGTTTGGCTGTCTGGCTGTCTACCGCTTACATACTTGTGACAATAATGAAAACGAAAGTAGCAAAGCAACTTATTAAAACTAAAAATATTATAAGACAGAAAGTTCGAGCTCTTAAGGAGGGTAAGTTGGTGCAACAACAGCTCCTCGGTAAATTTTTTAAACCTGTTACCGAACAAATACAAAGTGTTGCAAAAGAAATCAATACAAAAGAGAATCCTCCATCACACTTTAAGCCTTTCAAATTGAAAAAGAAAGAGAAAGTTAAATACAATTATGATGATAATCTTAAAAGAAAAACTAAATACGATTATGACGCGGATGACGACGATGATGAATATATCAATATATCAAATCCTCCAACTAAATACGATTATGACGCGGATGATGACGATGATGAATATATCAATATATCAAATCCTCCAATTAAATACGATTATGACGCGGATGATGACGATGATGAATATATCAATATATCAAATCCTCCAAAACTAGAATTATTTACATCAAAACCGGCTGATGAAGTATTGTGTGAATCCTCCGAAGATGAACCTAATACAACTATAGCAAACAAATTTCAGCCGCAAGCTATAAGTTCTTTCTTAGAACAGTATGACGAACTTCCTAGGAAATATGTAAGCACTTATCTTATAGAAAGACCAAATCTAGGGAGGTATGGAATTAGATATGATTTTGATAAAAACCAATTTTATTTTGGTGGAGATGAGTTAGATATAAAGGGATCAGATATAATTGTTAAAAATGTGCGCTATGAAGGTACGCCTGGTTTGTACGAATTACTATTTAAAAACGATCCTCAAATAACTCCAACGCTGACAGATAGAGCAAATTATATTGATATCATAAACAGAACAAATGCAGCGCATAGAAATTTTGATAAAAATGATCAGAAGGTAGGTTTCAACCAAGCGAAATACAAGAAATTTATAAAATCTAACTTGTCATCATCACCCACGCCATCATCGATATCGTTAAGGACTACTGGTAAAGGTATGCAGCAAATGTATAAACAAGTTAGCAATAAACCGTTGGATTATGTTTACTGGGATGATCCGAACGAATTAGTTGATCGATTAAAGTTACTGTATGCCTCTCAAGCATCTGGCCATACAAATCATAGAAATGAAATTGTTAGTATAATAGAAGAGTTAAAAGAGGCAGGAATAATTGAATAAATCCAGTTCGGAAACAGCACGAAGAGATCCTCCAGACAGAGATGACAACAACACCTCTACCACAATAATTGACTAGTGTATAATATATATTTGTAATAATTTTATACATGTACATTAGACAAATAAAATACAATTATATTTACAATTGCCGTTTTATTACACCGTCGTGCCCATAAAACCCGTTACAGGAGCAGCTGTCTACCTGTCTGTCTGTCTGTCTGTCTGTCTGTCTGTCTGTCTGTCTGTCTGTCTGTCTGCCTGTCTGTCTGTCTGTCTGTCTGTCTGTCTGTCTGTCTGCCTACCTGTCTGTCTGTCTGTCTGTCTGTCTGTCTGTCTGTCTGTCTGTCTGTCTGTCTGTCTGTCTGTCTGTCTGTCTGTCTGTCTGCCTGTCTGTCTGTCTGTCTGTCTGTCTGTCTGTCTGTCTGTCTGCCTACCTGTCTGTCTGTCTGTCTGTCTGTCTGTCTGTCTGTCTGTCTGTCTGTCTGTCTGTCTGCCTACCTGTCTGTCTGTCTGTCTGTCTGTCTGTCTGTCTGCCTACCTGTCTGTCTGTCTGTCTGTCTGCCAAATTTATAGACACTGATAATGGAGGTCATTAACTACATCTGGTGTAAAGACCCCATACATTTTAGCAACCTTGTACACTCCCAGATTTTTCCACTGATTATAATTTGAATTTCCCGCCAAAACCTAGACGGAATTTAAATTTACCGCCAAAACCTACGCAGAATTTGAATTTACCGCCAAACCTGTGCAGAATTTGAATTTCCCGCCAAACCCTCGCGCAGACCCCCGCGCAGACCTGCTCAGAAACCTCAGACATCCGGTTCATTTTTAGCAACCTTGCACATTCCCAGACGCTCACATCCACAAGTCTTGACAGGTCTGTGGCGACACACAAATATAGCCTCTATTAACACCTGCAACAAAGGAGATGATAGGATAACTGAAAGATGCTGGGTGGCTACAAAAATATGATCAACAGACGACTATTTCATCGCTCCGTTTTGTATTATAAAATTCTGCTATTTAAAACTACCAGTTTAGGATTGGCTTGCGGATGTCTTATATTGCAAAAACCAACTTTTATGCCTTGCTGTATTATTTACTTGATTCAAGAATCTGGCCTGTAGGAGTTTTGTTTTTTTCGTGGAAACTTGGCACAGTCAACCTAACGACTTAAATATTTTTACGTTAAGACCCAAATTTTAGATTCGATTAGAAATGCAAGAAAATGTTTCCATTAAACAGGTATATGAACCTGATTTCTAAGCAATAAGTTTTTTATGCGGTAAAAATGAACTGTCCCACGCCGTTGGATATCGTGTATAGCATCCTTATTAATTAGAGTATTGTTGTGGCCTAATAGCTTTTATTTGGTTTTATTTAGTTCTTATTCTCAGGGCTTTATTTTAAAAAAATTTGATATCTTACCTTTTGTCTGCAGTCTCTAATTGTAATAATCTTGAGTATTAGTCGTGCAGATTTTTCAAATGTATTATCTGCTAATATTTTCTTTAAGTATTTTATCACCCCTCTTAAATATCTCTCTACCGGATTGGCTTGCTTATACAACAAAAACCAACTTTTATGGTTTGCTGTATTGTATTTATAAACCTCGCGTTTTTAAAATAAGTTGTATTATCTGCTAATATATTCTTTAGTTTTCCAAATTCTATAAAATATTCATTTACATAACGTTCTTAAAACCAAGGGCGCTAACACAAGATGTAAATAAACCATAACATTCTTAAAGCCAAGATGCCAACACAGGAACAAAGAAGGTGTCTGTTTTGCGATATGCGGAAGTTGCCGAATCGGATAAACTGAAAAATGCTGATTGGTAAACACGGTTCTTTTATCGCTCCTGTTTTTTTGATTTATTACTCGTTACCTACCTGCTCCAATCCTACAAACATTCGGACATATTCGACATGACTCGGATATCTTCGGACTCATACCCTTGAAAAGTAGTTGAAAGTGCTGTAGTTGAAAGCAACTCAACCTGACTTTCGTACCTATATGAAGAGCTTTTTTTTTACTAATATATTACTGTGATATAATAGCTTTTATTTGGCTTTATTTAATTCTTATTCTCAGGGTTTTATGTTAAAATTTTGATTTTAATCTTGTCTTTTGTGCACGGTCTTTAGCATGTAATTGTAATTACGTTAGTTATTCGACTATTAAAATCAGATTAAGACATAAACCGGGAATAACTATAATATTAGATATAGGACAATTGTATTTATTAAGTAATTAATTGTCTGTATCATACGTTTAACAGACATATTTGGTTGAATTTCGATATATACTATTAGACCACAATGACTCCATACAATTAATCCGGTTTATTTTTTAGCAACCTTGCACATTTTCTCAAACAGGTAGTTAACAACTTTTATTAAACAATAGGTTTTATTTTTATTTTTACATCCTTATTCGGTATACATTGCAATTGTTTATTTAAGATAGGTTCTAACAATAGAGACATTTTATCTATTCTATTCTTAAACCTCATCCTGTCGAGTGCACACAACTGCCAGTAATTGTATGGAAGTTCATAGTCCTCCCCTTCTTCTTCTTTCTGACGAATTTCAACAATCGGGTCAAAGTGAACCTGCTTGTTGATTTTACTTCTGGCGATCTTTGTCGTACAACACCAAGTCATGTTTAAACTGGGTTATTAACAAGTTCAGGTCTGGCTGCCGCTCGCTTAATTTCAAACAAGGAAGTTCCTTTGAAATATCTTTTAATTTACAATATATTTCAATATCTCTGTTCAATTTCTCCAGATTTTTAGTAAAGCGGTTGAACTGCATTCGATATTTATAGTATCGTTGCTGCTTCATAATGCGAATGTCCCAATGTCAATGTGCCAATGTCTCAGCCTCATCAGTATATTTTACAATCGCTATCGCGTCTCTGATGGTTTTTATTGAATTCGAACTTAATTCGGTAACGCTGTCTGTCGCAGACATGTTCGCGCGCGTGTGTTGTTGTAATACTAACTATTGCAGACAGTCAAACCGGGCTATTTATTCATCGTCGCAGCTGATAATGGAGGTCAGCGTTAGCAAAAAAAATTCAGACAAAGGCTCAATTTAGTAGTTGTGTATGGATTTTTCTTAAACAATGGGTTTCATTGTTGAATTTTTGCAGATCAACACATTTTAATCTCTAGACTCATTAACTGTATTAGCAAAAACTTCCAACTGTGCTGATTTTTCTTAAACAATGGGTTTCATTGTTCAATTTTTACCAGCTTTGCACATTTTAATCTCCAGACAACAATGGCTTCATTGTTCTCGAATTTCGTGCTGATTTTAAAACAATGGATGTCATTGTTCTATTTACCAGCTTTGCACATTTTAATCTCCAGACAACAACGGCTTCATTGTTCTCGAATTTCGTGCTGATTTTAAAACAATGGATGCGCATCTACAAGTCTCAACTAGTTTTGCATTGCCAGACGATGACTCACATCCTGTTGGGCCTGAGAAAATTTTTCATTGTTCTATTTACTGATAACATCCTGCATGAATAGACATTTCTGCATCCCAGACGCTCGAGCGTGGGAAAATTTCAAAAACTACACTTTTAACCCAAAAAATTCCCGGAAGTGGCACGTGACCTAGGTGAGGCCCGTGACCTCGCCCGTGACCTTCGACTAGACTTAGCCAAGTTTCAAACCAGAGGCCAATGACCGGGGCCCGTGACCTTGACCCCGGCTAGACCCGTGACCTTCGACTAGACTTAGCCAAGTTTCAAACCAGAGGCCGCCACGTGACACTTAGCCAAGTTCCAAACCACCGGAAGTGCGCCAGAACCCGTGTAGGTACTCTACTCCTGTACTCTCACAAGAATTAGTTAAAATGATGCAGACCATATTTCAAAAAGCTACAATTCCACACCCCTGGAGAACTGGTATAATAATCCCCATATTTAAAAAGGGACAAAAACAAATTCATAATAATTACAGAGACATAAATCTATTACAAAGAGCACTAAAACTTCTAACAAAAATTGTAACTCAAAAACTAGCAGAAATTATAAAGCTTAGGAATGAATAATACGGATTCAGGGTTGGAAGATCATGCAACGACGCCATATTTGTTATTAGACAAATAGCTGAAAAAGTATTAGAATTTAATATGCCTACCTTTCCTTTGCTTTGTAGATATTACTAAAGCATTTGACAATATTCAACTCTATCATGTACTAAAGATACTAGCTAAATATAATGTTCCAGACAACATAGTTAACCTAATAGCGGATATATTGCAAAAGAATCCCTCTCTGGTTCCTGTTTGTAATTTATTTTTGGTATCAAAATAATATAAGTTATGGTAAACTCCAAGTACGGGCAAAGATCCCAGTACACACACAATTCCCGGTTTTTATTTTTATACTGTGCTCATAGTTTTCCTGTCAGTAAATTAAGGCTGGTTAAAATGAACTGTAATAATTAATCACACAAATAAAATGGTTGAATGCCCCTCTTTCTATTTTATTTAACTGCAATACTGATTACGCTAGCTCTAGGCACACAAGACTTCTTATCTCATGAGTTGGGTTCATAAATGGACTATAATCTAAAATTTTAGGTTATTTGTCTCAACGTAGCTCGTCTGCTCGTTATTAGTAGGTAAAATTCACAATCTCTTAAATTGACTTATAAACACAAAATGGTTTTTTTCGTACAGCGTGAAATTGAACTTTTAAAATCGTGAACTACTGTGAAAACGCGTCAGGTAAATTATTTGAATATTCCCGCTTGGCAACTATTAGAACATCGCCTTGATTGTTTTAGGATGACGTCACCTCCCCTTCGTTGTTTGGATGCATGCCGCTCTTTCAACTGTTTCTGGTCGATTTCGCCCCAAAACCTGGTGACGCCGTTCAATTTTTGACAACCACGAAATAATTGGCATTTTGGAAACACTCTGGCCCTCTTCGGCAAGGTTTAATATTAGGTTTAAGTCGTTTTCCCGAACGCTCACACTGAAATTTTAGGCACCCTACGTTTCGAAGTTCACTTCTTTGCTGCTATCTGGTGACGCTCCTGGTGTTTTCTGCTAGAGACGCTCCCCTGGGCGCAGGTGACGACGGCGACGTTCTTGCAGACCTGGAAGGTGTTCCCGATTGCTGACCTCTTGCTTCCGATGCTTCCTTGGCCCGGAAACGATGTTGGAAAAATTTTAACTGAACGGTTCACGATGTCCACTCGAGGAGGATACTGGAAATTTATATTTTTATGCTGGGGAACCTTTCACAAACATTCCCACATAAACACGGACACTTGGGCAATAGAATGCAATACTTTTTATGTGGGAAAAATACTTTTATTAATATCAAAACAGTAATTGAAAAATGGAGCACAAATTTGCCCAGTCTGTCAATAATTTTATTCAATTTTTCTCCTGTTAATGACAAAAAAGCATCATGTTGCTAGGATACGTTGTAATTCTACTATTTGAAAATTAGGATTGATAATTTTTACCACAAATAGAATAAAGTTTGATTACATAAATTACAATCTAACATTTTCCTAAAATCTAAAATATTGTCTTTTTGTTTATAACTAATTTTGTCCTATAGCGTTGCACTCACAAACGTTTTTTAATTTCACTACTCTGCTTTTGCACTATGTTTTTAATTATTAGCACACTGATATTTGAGTTCCTCACTTTTCACGTTGCTTGCTTTGATTCTGTTGCCTCCATTCAGGAATTGCTCTTTGCAATTTTCTAAATTTTCCTTCATCTTGCTTTACCCTTCTGCTTGCTCACAATTTGCACTGTCCTTGGCTTTTATTGGCAACTACGCTCCTTTTTGCACGTAATAATCTTTTTGTGTCAATTACTTTCGTGCGGCCTGGCCTTACATGTGCACAAACCTATAATTTTAATTATATTACTTTATCCACAAGCCAAATTTAAACCCTCTCAAATATGCTTTGCCTTTGCTTGCCTTTATCTGACTAATTACTGTTTCTCGCATCTCATAATCAAAGCATTTAATATTTTTATTATTGTTTAAAATTGCAGTTATATAAAATATACCAACTCTGTGCTTTATTGACTCGGTTGAATATTTCGCACTGCGAACAGAGCCAAATTGTGGGCTTAATACCATTTCAATCTATGAGAACAACCATAGCAGAGTGAGAATAAATGGTGAATTATCCGAAAAAAATCCAGTAAACAAGGGCATTAGACAAGGGGACTCGTTAAGTCCGATGCTATTTAACAGTATAATGAATGAAATAATTGAAGATATCAAGAATAGACAAGGATACAGAATGGGAGATGTCGAAATTAGAATAATATGTCACGCCGACGATGCAGCGCTAGCTGCTGACAACGAGGATGATCTACAGAGACTATTATTTCATCTTTCAAATAGCTGTAAGATATTCGGATTAAACGTTGCCACTAACAAAGCCAAATGCCTAACAATTTAGTAGAGAACCTCTCCGATATAAACTAGAACTAGACGGACAAATAATAGAACAAGTACACAGCTTCAACTACCTAGGGACAGAAATAACGAGTGACAGAAGATTGAATGACGAAGTACAAAGACAAGCCAATAAAACCTTGAGAATATCGGGATACCTGGACGATTGCATATGGCAAAATAAGTACTTAAAACCAAAACTGAAGGTAAGAGTATACAAACCAGTAGTAAAACCGGTACTGACATATGCCGCCGAAACACGTGCGGATATAGTTAAAACAAAACAGATGTTGGAAACTGTGGAAATGAAAACACTTCGAAAAATAACGGACAAATCCCTAAGAGATCATATTCGAAGCGGGGACATTATTACGCAAGAATGTAATATACAAAAGATAGGTGAATGGGTAGAACAACGTAGAGATGAATGGAATCAGCACATATCCAAAATGAACGAGACCAGACAAGTCAGGATAGCAAGAGATAGAAGACCCCGCGGGAAGCGCAGCCCCGGAAGACCACAAAAAAGGTGGAAAGATAATCTGGAATGAACAAGCTATTAGCTTAAGAAGAAGAAGAAGACGACATTATAGTAGCCTGTTTCGGGAACTTGGGGCGTTGTTACAGTGCTGTGACGTTTTGTTTGACAGTTATAAACGCACTGTGAAAAATGCGTGAATACGATTGCGAGTGCTGTTTTGTGAGCTTTGTTCTTGTATTCTGATTGAAAATGGATAATAGTACTAGCGATAATGGTTTTCTTCATGTTAACCAAATGGCAAACATGGCATCTCGTCAACTATAGTAAATGCGGGATGTAAATAATTCACTTATCTAGGTAAGTAAGTACATTTTCATGGAAACCGTAACAATTTTTGTAAATGTTTCCTACATCCCTCAGATCAGACAGGGTAAGGAGCATTTGCAAGTAAGGTAGTGAAAAATTAGTATATTACTTTACAAGGGATGTAGGCAAGATTTACACTACCGAGGACCGTTTGATGCCTGAGTCAGCGAAGCGAGCGAGGGTAGCAAGATGCGAGGTAGTGTAAAGTTCCTACATACTGTGTAAAGTACATAATTTTTTTCACTACCAATATTTTCGTATGTAAAGTAAATGATAATAGTCTAAAATTATGAAATTTTCTAAGTTGTAGTAGCCTATTTCAGGAGCTTTGGGCGTTGTTACATTGCTGTGACGTTTTGTTTGACAGTTAGAAACGCACTGATAAAAATGCGTGAATACGATTGCGAGTGCTGTTTTGTGAGCTTTGTGCTTGTATTCTGATTAAAAATGGATTGACAGGGTAAAAGCGCGACTTTATCGGATTAAGCAGATAAAATAGCAACTTTTCCGTACTTTATGTGCCTGGGTCACACGATCATTTTGTTGCATCAAATTTGCTTGTGATACACCAATGATGACGTATTTCATGACGTCAGCCTCATAGTTGTCAAACATTTCTAAAAAATAGGACGGGCTCTATTTCGGTGCAACTTTTTCACGCGATTCTGCGCAGTGCGTGAAAGTGGTATTTCACGATTCAGGGTTTTTAGGTTAAGAACGCATTTTTACTTCAAAAATAATCATGTCTTGGACGCGTGAGCAAGTGTCGGCCTTAATAGACGCCTATCAATAAGAGGAGGTCTTGTATTTCGTAAAAGACCCCAGCTATCATAACAAGCTAGCACGGAATGAAGCGCTAATGCGCATTACCCTGCAAAAGCAAGTTTTTGAAATTGTGTTGGTGACTATATTTAAAAGTTTTGTAAACACTCTTTCATCCATCCTCAAAAATTTTTTAAAACTACCACCATCTTCACATTTCAATTCTGTGTGTACCATTGATAACACCCCCCGTTCTTGGTCACGTCGTTGTAACCACTTGCGGGCCCACACTTTTTGAGATTTTCGCTGTTTCTTATTACACAACGCTACACCTAAACCTACTAACGACAGAATAATCACTTGTTCTTCCATTTTGAACCAAAAATAAACGTTAACAATTCGTGCCTTTACAGCAAACTATAACCTCACAATAACAGCTGATTCTAATAGTTGCACAACAAGTTTTATGGTGTGACCACCCTGTTTGATAGAGAGAATCAAACATTGTTGTATGACGTCACGGAAAGTGTTTGACAAGCAAATTTGATGTAAAAAAAATGATCGTGTGACCCATGCTTAATCACACAAAATACAAAACTCAAACATTTCAGCGAAATGTTTACATCGTAACCACGGAAAAATTGTATTTGGTATTAGATTATTTTATTCATTTACTTACTAATAATTAGTGTTACTCTTTATCAATTTTTTAAATTATCTGAATACGTTTGCGGATAAAATAGTATATGTTATTCGGAGTAAAAGTGACTTTATGGGGCTTAGCTGAATTATTTGCCTCACTAACGTTCGGCTAAGTAAACTTCAGCGTCACCTCATAAAGTATCACTTTTACTCCTAATAACATAATCTACTATTATTGATTTAGTGCAGATTGTTAATTGTATAGGAGTTTAATAAAACAAAACACTTTTCATCATACATTAGATGGTTAGATTTAAGTAGTTAGATCTTCAGTGTACACCCAACTTAACTTAATACACATGACAGCGATGGCCTTGTAGTTAGTTCAGAAATAACTCGCATGGCGCTAGTTCTCCCCAAATATTTATTCGCTTTTTCGCTCAGTGAACAAATGGCGTCTAGGTGGAGGTGTACATAATTTTCCTGCGTATATAATGAATGAAAAGTGATCGCGCTGAAATAAAAAGCGAAAAACCACGTAAACTCGACGTACACACAGTGACATGCATCGAGGAACTCTCATCGCCCACTTTCTGCGAGTCGCAGCTGCAGAAAAGGTAAAACAGTTTTAAACATAACTTTTGTTGCTGCCAAACAATGAACGAAGAAGTGGAAATTAAAACGCCCGAGGAGCGCCCCGCGTGGCCGCCCGCGGAGAACCCGAGCGTCCCCTCTGTACCCTCCCCGCATATCAACATGACGATGCCCACAACACCGCAAGGGGCCCCCGCCAACACCAACAACTTCCCCGAGTACGACCTGCCCCCCGAACTTACACAGCAGGGCTGGAGGAAGTTCTGGTCGAAGCGTGAGAACAGGCCGTACTTCTGGAACAAACTGACGGGCGAGAGCTTGTGGGAAATGCCCCTGATCAAGCCGCAGTTCGATCCCATCACGGACCCCCTTGGCATATGCCACCCTCCGCCAGGACCCCCTGTGGGAGTGCCTCTGGTGACCAGCCCCGTTGCAGTTGCTAAGCGGAGGCCTTCCGAGGAAATTGGAGGACCTCAGGTCAAGAAGTTTGTTTTAGCCGGGCCGTGGGATCTGGACATACCCACTAACGTTATAATATTAGAAAGATCTCCTTGTAATTATATGCATTCGCATCCTGAAATAGAAGCGTACAGGTGTGGCTTGTTGGCAAAGCTGCGCCAGTGCTACCAGGAACTCTGTCATTCTAGAGAGTCTATAGATGCCCCAAAGGATTCGTTCAATAGATGGCTCATGGAGCGCAAGGTTATAGACACAGGTAATTTATTAAATAATTGTTTAAAATAATTTAATTATTTCGTGTGAAATTGCACCTGACTTCTATTAAATTTTGATGTCTTATGTGACTGCTTATGTAATTAATGAACATTATCTACATTGGAATCTCGTAAATGGTAAAAACAATTGACTTGATTGAATTATAAGACATGTGCAGCTTATCGAGTGTTTTTAGTTTTTGTTTTTCAAAAAAGTTGAATTTACGTAATTTAGAAATAGCTATAACCAACAATTTTATAATTTGAGTGTGAAATTGAGATTTTCAATTAAATGAATGAATGAATAAGTGTATTAATTATTAGGCCTTCAGGCAAATAGGGAGTCAATAAATATTTTCCATTTAGTTGTGTTTGTCCTTAGCTCTCTCATCTCTCCAAAGGATGTTTAACTTTTGTGTAACAAGGTTCTACACCTCTAGTTAGGTTTGCTGTATTTCCAACTGCTTTTGTGGATTTAATTTTCAGGCCCTATGCCCAAAATGTGATTTGTAATCGATTTTACTGATGTTTAGATTACAATTACTATTTACAATTCTATCAAAAATAAATATTAAGGAATGACCGTTCCCAGTCAAAATATGTTCATGTATTCTTTATACAATCTTGTAAAGAATTGAATGGAAATGAATGATGAAAGTTGGAATAAATCAACCAAGAAATGATTTTTTTTTAATTTAAAACAGAGAACATTCATTAATTCGCCAGTGGCTGATCGTAAAAAGAAGTAAAAATTAATCTAAAGCAGCCAAGCTTTTTATTTGCAAACTGTAGCGTACCGTAAGAGAAATCATCAAATCAAAGACTGATGCACAAAATTGCAAATGCTCAGTTTTTATATTTAGCATTTGGGGAAATACCTATTTCTTGAAAGAACATTTAACCCGCTTTCTATCGCAACTTGCATCTTCTTTATGTTAACCATAGATGGTCATTATCGTGAAATCGTGACTACCTTACGTCGCACATTCAAAAGTCAGCTAGAGTTGGGGGGCAGGTATAACAACTGTATACGTTCCCAGCTATAAGATTTGTAAATTAAATGTGAGCGAAATGCTCATAGCGCGACCCCTTCAGTGTTAAGCTTTCAGCGGCTTTCAGTAGTTGAAAAGTAATTTTATAATTGACTAGCTGACCCGGCAAACGTTATTTTGGATTATGACATGATGGGGAAAATCCTTCAAACCATTAAGCACAGAATCATAGCGTATAGAAAAACACTTTTAATATTTTCCAATTTTCCGGCTTTCCGTTGGGATTTTTCCGAATTTTCTTTTTTGCTAAACTACCTCTAGAGTAAGACGAACAAAACAAAAAAAAATCATCCAAATCGGTCAAGTCGTTCTCGAGTTTTTGCGTGACTAAGACACAGTGATTGATTTTTATATACAGGGTGTTACAAAAATGTTGGGCTGGCTATACATAGATGGTTTCTACAACTAAAATATGATGATTTAACTCAACTTATCTATATACAAAGTGGCTTAGTTTAGCTGTTAGAGGGCTTTAAAAATGATTAACTTTTTTTAATTTTTTCAAATAAGTCGAAAAATCTTTGATAGATTTTATTCATTTTTCGGCCATGCGTTTGTACCAGTAAACCACAGCTTTTTGAAGAATAAACCCTAATTTCGAAAATTACAGGATGTTTAAAAACTTCGTCACAATAAATTATCATAGTTTTTTAACCACCTATATAATCACTACCAATTTTTTTTTCTGACTAGTTACTTTAATTTATAAGCTATTTCTTCTCTTACAAAATTGTAGTCGAGTAAACGGTTTAGCAACAAAAATATTTTCTCAGCCTGAATCAGTAATTGTAACTTAACACTAGGCTTGTAGGGATTTAAAAAATATATTTTGTGGCTAAACCGTTCACCCGACTAACATTTTGTAAGAGAGGAAGTAGCTTCTAATTTAAAGTAACTATTCGGGAAAAAAATTGTTAGTGATTATACAGGGGGTTAAAAAATTTAAAAAAGTTAATCGTTTTTAAAGCTCTCTAGCGGCTAAACTAAGCAACTTTGTATGTAGGTAAGTTGAGTTAAATCATCATATTTTTGCTCAAGGAATATGTTGTTAATGGATTGGACACCTTTTTAGGAACACCCTGTATATAGATAGATAATATTTACAAACACTACATGAATTATACATTTTTATTTTGTGCTAGCAGACGCTATAAGCTGTACATACTGATGTATAGTAAATATACATGATCGGCTTTTTAGTTGGGTTTAATAAGGCCAAAGTCTCTGTCACACGATAGAAATGAGTGCCCTCTAATGGGAAAATATTGATAAATTTTCTTAAATCTGTCGAACCTTTCAAGTGGAGACACATTCTTATCATGGCGCTATTTTTATTTTGGTGGTGCAATACCTTCACATTATCAGGTATATATTCTTTAATATACTGATAAAGAAACAAACATACCTCATTTGGGCCTTTTCTAGCGGAACAATCATGATAGATAAAATAATCATGTTGTAGATTTAAAAAATACTAACTGCTAACAGTCTTAACTAAAACAAATCTTGCACAGGAACTTTTGGCAGTTGCAAATTTTCCATGTAGTCAAATCATAGCGGCACTGTTTTGCCGCCTCCTACAACGCACTATAAATTTTTTTACTGCGCTTCTTATGCACAAGCATTTCAGCAGCAGCAACCCTTTCAGCATTTGCGTTTAACTCCTTTATTTTTATTGAAAGGCTCGCACATGCAACAAGTATCCACCTGCTGCCTACCAAACTTTCTATCAAAATCTCCTTAAAAATTTTATTATAGTATTCGTATTTAATTTTTTAGTCTTGAATAGTTTTTTGTTTTTTTGAAATGTTATTAACAATATCAATAGGCAAGTCCTTTTTGGCTTCTGTTAAAACAGTAGATTTGGTTGTAAACAAGAGCGCATTGGTAATAATGGCAGTACTACTATTACTAGTAAAAGCTACTACAGAACTTGTGATGGTGGATGCTATTTGATTTTTTGATGTGGGGAGGTACATTTTTTGTGATACGAAAAGTTTTGTTTTTGAGGCAGTTCTGATTGTTGCTTACGTCTAACATGCACATCAGATATTTGAGACTGATGCAGGTTAAAAAATTATTTTTTAAATTATTTTTCTTATCTTTATCTGGTGTGTATCGGGATCAGCATCCGAAAGATTTTCGTATCCATCTTGTTCTAAAGGTGAACTTCCATTCTTCTAAACTACGTTCACCACCTAAAAGAAATTTAACATTTTGAAATAAGTTTACTTACTTACGCAGCGGTGCTACAGTCCATATCGGACTTGGGCCTCCCCTAACTTCTTTTGCCACGTATCCAATTTCTTCCGGTTGTTTATTTGTAGGATGGTTTTGGCATTTTCTTTCACTGCATTGCTCCACCTTTTTCGTGGTCAGCCTCTTACTCTTGTTCCTTATTCCTGTTGGTTTTTAGTGGCTGTTTAGTTACTTTTATGTTCATTGATAACTAGCCCTATTTTTCATCCTTCTTCATCCAGCTTCTTAAACACCTTTCCTACACTTAGTATTGATCTTCCCATAATGTTAATGTCATCCGCATATATCAGCATTTGTGTAGATTTATGGGTCTATGTCTATACTGTGGATTACTTTCTTGAACCTGAATTTGTTTCCTCTAGCGTGCATTTGATCATTTGTATGAATTTCCTTGCGATTCTGAATTCTTCCTGTATTATACAGCGCCTTCCTATTTATGCTATCATAGGCTTGTTGCAAATCTATAAATAATTTAGTGTGAATATGTTATAATGTTAGTTAGAAATTACGCACACGAATAACTATATCACTCCTAATATTCTTTATTAAACGCAACAGATTACAGACATAAATTAAATGTGCGGATTAGCTACTATACTATTACAAGTGCGGAGCGAATAGGTCGGGTTAATCAGAATACATATGAGCGTTTGTGAATCTGACACTTAGCTCGTGAAACAATCAAAGTGAATGCTTCTGTAAGTATTGAGATTTGATACTGTTACACATTGAGAATCTGACTCTTTGTGTTCCGAACAACCAAAGTGGTCGTTCAGCTCTAAGACCTAGTACGCTATGATCTTTAAGCTCCATCACTTCCGTATATATACCCTGGTTGTACAATTTACAAAAGGATTTCCTATTCTAGTCGTAACAATGGTATTGTATTTACAAGACGAAGAGCCGGCTCACTTTCACTTGCCAAAAGGGTTCGATGTTTATGACCCACTCGAAATTCACTCTCGATTTTAACAGCTGCAGTTTTATAGCCGTATTGTGCATCCACTTTTGTTTCTGATTTAGGAAACTTTTGTTTGAGGGACACTCGACGACGTTGGAGAGTTTCTTTTCTTTTGAATTCCGCGGCACAAATCAGTTTTTGACATTAGGCGTTTTTAACTGCGTGTACCCTTTAGCTAGAAAGTTTTCAAATGGCGCTTAAGCTAACTGCTTGCACTTCGAGAATATTTATAACACGCACTGTTGATTTTATGGTAACTATCAGCAACGCTCTCTTTGATTTATTGCTCCGCTACAAATATTAGGTAAGTGTTGATGTTGAATTCCCATGTTTTCTCTATCTTTTTTAAAATAAAGATCTGGTCAAGTGTTGATTTTCCTTTCCTGAATGCGGTTTTGTTTTAGCTTATTGTGTTCTTATAGTATGGTTTTAATCTTTCATGTATTAATGACGTCAGTATCTTGTGTGTCACAGTAAGTAGGGTTATCCCTCAGTAATTACTGCATTTCAGCGATTATCGGTTTTCATTTCTGGCCTGGGTGTTTTGTTGGTCGTTAGTTTTTTAATTGCATTTGTTGTTTGTTCTAGTGTTGGTTCTTCCACTAATAGATCGTCATCTTCATCGTTACTATTATCTTCTTGTGGTTCTTGTAGTCTTCGATTTAAATGTTTTGAAAAACATTGTATCCGACTTTCTAATATTCTATTCTCGTCCCAAACAAGCTTTCTTTCTTTATCCTTGATTACAGTAGTTCTTGCTTGGTAGCCTCCTTCGATCTTATTTATAACTTGATAACATTTTCTGACTTGTCTACTTTTATATAGGTTCTGTATGTTGTTTAGCGTCCTTATTGTATGTTCAAGTCTTTCTTCTGTAAACTTGTTTTGCTTTCATCCTTTTGCCTTTTTATATTTCTTAGGTCCTAACAAGCACATTAGATATTTGAGAATGATGCACATTGAAAACAGTATTTTTAAATTATTTTTCTTATCCTTATCTAGTGTGTATTTGGGATCACCGTCGGAAAGATTTTCCTATGCATCTTGTCCTGAAGGTGAACTCATATTCTTCTAAATTACGTTTGCTATCCAAAAGAAAAATTTTGAAATACGTTGAAGCCAAAATTGCTGATCCAGCTTAATAGATCAATAACCTACTATACCTGATCATTTTAATTGTTCGCAGGTGGATTTATTTGAGCATATCCTTTTTGGAAGAAATTAATTGATGTGAATGTGAATAAAAATTGAGGCTTCCTAGTAATTACTACTAGTACTACATACCCAATCTGTTGAAGCAAAAAGAAAAGATCACTTTACTATTGTTTTATCGTACACCAACCACTAGACCAGTGATTCCCAAAGTGGGCGATATCACCCCTTGGGGGGCGCTGGAATGATCCAGGGGGGCGATAGTAGCCTCGGGTGCATTTGGGGGGCGGTGAATAAAAATAAGGGGGTGGTGAAGGCTTAAAGAAGGAAGAGAAAATAAGAAGATTTAGAAAAACCATTCGTACATATTTCATCTGTTGTGTAATATAGTTAACATTATTTTCCAAATAAACACACAAAATGCAAGTTACAGATTTATTTATTTCATGAAGACTATTTACTATTATTAAACGTTTGAAGAATACCATTTATTACTTTATTTATTCAGTCTGTGTATTCTCCGCTTCTTTAATTTTACTCTATCACACCCTTTAATACACCATCCAGAAAGTATATACCATTATAATAAAGGGCTTTTATTATTCAAATTTGCTTTTACTCAAAATATAGGTTACAAATTCAGAAAAGATTTGTTTATATATAATTTCCTCTAGCAATAATAATTTATACCAAATTTCTATATGGTATATTTTATTATAACATTTCATAATTGACTTTTTCAGATAATCATTTGAGTTTGGCTTTCACTTTAGTTATTCCGATTGTCAGTTAATACAAATTAAAATCTAAGCTCTGATGTTACTAAACAACTATCCCAACTAAATCAACTTATATGCTCGAACCTATTTAATAAACTATTCACAATTTAACTGTAACTGTATCTAATGTATCATTCATTAAACAATTCTCAAAAATTTATGTTGTACTTTTAATGTATAAATCCCCCCTTGTACTTATTAATTGCTAATTAATTTATTCTTTCAAAATAAGTTCCTACCTAGAAATACTCTTATAGATAATTATCAGTCTCAAGAAGCTACCACTACAATATCTTTCTGTTTGTTCGCTTAAAGAATGTAGATTTCAAGGGGGCGCTGAGTAATTTTTTTTTGAAAAGGGGGTGGTAGGCCAAATAAGTTTGGGAACCACTGCACTAGACGATTAAACTAATCTGCATCAGTGTCATGTTATATAACCTCAAAATATACATTTTTAAAAGCCAGATTTACAATATGAAAACTTAAATTTGTTTATATCCAACCAGAGCGTATATCATATGTCACCATACTATACTTTGTGTATAACGTATATATTGTATTTAATGCTGTCACGTTTAAAGTAAACAAACTATGAACCAATCGATAGTGTTACTACGAGAGTAAAAAAAGGGATCTTAAAAATATATTCCCTACTAAATGCAAATAGTACTTTAGTATGCAATTATCACATGAACTGTTTAATCAAAGTTTAATTTTTTCAGGTATAGATCCACTACTACCCAGTAATTGCTATCCCGAAATATCGCTGTCGATGTATAAAGAGATAATGAACGACATACCAATAAAGCTAATTCGGCCGAAATTTACCGGGGATGCCAGGAAGCAGTTGTCGAGGTACGCAGAAGCGGCTAAGAAAATCATGGAATCTCGGAACGCAGAAGCCGAAAGCAGAAAGGTCGTGAAGTGGAATGTGGACGAGACGTTTCAGTGGCTTCGGCGAACTGTCGGTGCTACTTACGACGACTTCCAGGACAGGCTTGCACACTTGAAGTCGCAGTGTCAACCGCATTTAACAGAAACGGTTAGTCGGTTTATAAGCAACTCAGTTACCTTACTAACTACATAGCTCTTTTGCTGTTTATATGGTTGTCTTTTCTTCCCTTTAAATAATAAACAAAATCTTCACTTTAAAAATGGTGAAACGTAAGCTGCATGTGTAATAAAAATACATATTTGTATCCTGTTTTGATGGGATCTGGATATTTGTGTTTCTTGTTTAAAATTTATTATAATTACTGTAAATAGTTATATTTCTCTCCAATTTTTTTATTACTTCACAAATATTTTTTGAAATTTTATTCCATTATGATTTGTTTTGTCACTTGCCACTGTTTATTTATTTTATTAATGAAAAAAATCATTAGGTTTTTAACATGACCATCTTTATGTTATAAATTGTACCGTGCATTTTTCGTAATTATACTTATTTTGTTCAAATTTTGAAAAAGATTCCAAAAATTGCAAGAAAATTGCAGACTTTGTCGTAATTGTAATTAACCATTTATTATAATCCAGTTGTAAATATGAGAGAGGATAGCCGAACGGTAAAATACTTTAGCTCACATCTTGCAGATAGTAGGGCGTGAATACAAACGCAACTATCAAATAGTGAACTATAACACTGCTATATCGTGAGTTTATTTTGCTATATTTTCAAAGCTTTATTCTTCAATTGTTCATTTGAGACTTACTATTATTGAATATTTTTTTGTGATTTGTAACACGGCCTTTTGTCTAGCCCTACACCTACTGAATTATTACGTTACAATGCCCTGGTTTGCTAGCTTATCCAGTCGGTGAGCTATGAGGCTCTATTCACATCGTCAGTGCAGCTAAGGGTAAACTAATATTGTTGGGGTGAGCTCGTTGACACCTGAAATGTTGTACTTACAAATGCAAACACCAATGGTAATAAAAACCCAACAGTTTACAGGAATACATATAATCTGTAAACAAACAAGTATTTTGTTTTGTAAGGCAACAAATAATGAAATATACGAAAACAGAAATTGAAGACTGTCAAGAGTAAATTTCAACCCAATATGGACAACACAACACATTGTTAATCTAATACAGCTGATAGCATGATACTATCAACATTTAATGTCATAATAGAGAAAGAAAAACCAGTAAATTGGGATTATACCAAAAAACAAATAAAAACTAGAAGATTTAATAGAACCTGCAAAAAAGAGTGGTATATAAATGAATAGGACAAGAACGAGCAAAAACAAGACATACACAGTAGAATTTAAGTTAGTCATAAGTTGTATAAGGTACACGTTCCTCGTATGGTCTTTAACCTGCTGGTAGGTTAGTCGCAGCATTCCACTCTTTCCCATTTGCCCAATTCCTTTTCATTTTTCTCTATGTCGTGCATCTAGTATCTCCTACAGTAGTTGCATATATTCCAACTGAGGTCTTCCTTTTTTGTTTTTTGTCATGAGAAGTCTTCCTGCTCTACAGTGTTAAGTGAGGAGGGGGGGGGGGGGGGGGTCACAAAATAAGGATGACTTGACTCTAGTAGTAAAAAATATTCAAGTTTTGAACTTAGAATTCTCTTCATTTCTAGGGGAAAATAAAAATAGATTCCTTAAAATAACTCGTAATTACCCTGATGTAGTCCAACTACACCTAAAAAGTCAGGCGTGTTTTCAACTGTTTTCTAGCGTAAAGTAGGCTTTACTTACGGTTGGCGTTTGGCTTATGGTGAAAGAATAGGGACACATTGCTACATAAAAACAGTTATTATGAAGACACATACTGTACGTATTTAAAAAGACTTCATTTCAAAGACAAATGTTGTTTGGCTGGTTATAGTCTTCTATTTTCCACATGATGAAAGATTCGCTTGTGTTGTAGACTTGTATTTAAAATATCGATTATTTTGTAGCCATATTCTATTTGTATTTCTGCCGTTCAAAATTTACTTGTGCAAAATAGAAAATCAGGAGATAGGAAAATACAATTTTTGATCTTTAATTTAAGACCTCATTGAGCTATTTCTGATTAATATGTTGTGAGAATAAGACGTGTTTTTAAAAATTTTCACAGTTGTCTTTTAGGTCGAAATTTACAATGGTAAATGTCGGAGATTCGTGCTGGTATTGTAGACACCTAATACAAATTCGGCACAAATAGTTCAGGCATGGTAGGACAGATGTCATGTGCTTACGTTTCAAAACCAAGCTACAAAATAATGCTAAAGAAACAATCGGCGTTAATTTATAAATTCATGCACAGAAAACTTGAATATTAGGTACTTGCCTCGTTCGTCTGTACAGATTGGTGATGTCATTTTAACAACAGAGAAAGTTAGGGAATACTTTGCATTTGATAATAAGCCACCTTCCTTTCATGGACTACCTGATTTTTATTGGCAACTCATGGAATGTAATTGTCATAGCAATTTTTACATCCAACAGAAAAAGGAAACTCGTTAAATTATCTTTCCAAATTACGCTGGAGTTCATTTTTTATCCAAATATAGTTGCCGTTTTAAACTTAAATGTGTTACCTGACTCCATAAACCGTCAGACAAAATGAAAGGTCCTTGCGGATACATAATTTTATCATGGACGGTTTGTATGGTCAAGTTTCTTTGCCAAGAAAAAAAATGAATTATGGTAGGTACACAGTGTAACTGATTAAACTTGATGCATTGATATTGTTTATATTCGTAAAATAACACAAATCAAAGAGATTTTTTAGCAGAAAGAATAAGAAAAATATTAAAAGACAAAAGATTCACACGAAAAAAGTTTTTAAGCAGAAAACATAAGAAACAGTTTTAAAAAATGAAGTATTTATACGAAAAAGAGTTTTTTAACCAGGAACCATGAGAAAAGATTAAAAACTAAAGATCCATATAAAAGAGTTTTTAAAGCAGAAAATGTAAGAAAAGATTTTAAAAACAAAAGATGCACATGAAAAGGATCTTTCCAAGCAGAAAACATAAGATGAAGAACTAAGGTTTCATGTGAAAAAAGAGTTTTTTAAGTAGAATACATAAGGAAAGGCGCAAAAAACATTTATTTTTAAAAAGTGTTTATTAAACAGAAACCATAAGAGAAGATTTAAAAAACAAAAGATCCACATGAAGAATGACCTTTTAAACAGAAAACGCAAGAAAGTATTTAACAAAAGCTTCATACGAGAAAAGATTCTTTAAGCAGAAAACTTAAGAAAAGATTAAAGAATGAAAAATCCATACGACAAAAGAGCTTTTTCAACAAAAAATCCATATGAAAATGAAGTTTTTAAGCAGAAAAGTAAAGAAAAGATATAAAAACAATGGATTTATATGTAAGGAGTACTGTATTATGCATAAAATAAAAAAATGTTTCAAAGTCAGTGACTCCAGTTAAAAAAAGCATTTTTGACCACAGATAAAACGAACACCGCACTCGAAAAACTGAAGGTACATACTAGATATTTAACCGAAAATAACGTACAGCTGTACGCGAGAAAATAAGTCGAAACTCGTCCGCGAATTTGGCTGCAGATTGATAAAACCGAGAAAGCCCAAAGAGAGAGAGAGCAAGGAACAGCTGATGCAGCACTCGACGCAACGCGGGTCCGTGGCAGTAAATAAAAACGGAATTTGTGTGCACGAGCGACAGAGAAAGAAATACATGGAGGAGCATCTTTATCTAGGGACACCCGCTACTGAAATGACCAGAGCAGAGAACAGAACCGTTAGTCAAGTCGCACATCTGCAGTAGAAAATGTTCACTTTGGTAAATTGGTAGTGTGTCCACAGATTTGTAGGTAACAGCACAACGCAGTGCAATAAAAAGAGAGTCACAATTGTGGATTATTCTTTGTTCCAACGCCAGTTTTAATATAGTTATTATTAGTTGGCACTTTGAGTAACGGTAGTAGTTAGTTGGTTAGTATTAGTGGTGGAGAGACTGATGTCAAGCAAATAGGCCTTCATAGGCCCTTTTTGCCAGCCCCGTGGACAAGGTCTAGGCATGCAGAGTACCAGGTACCTTAGTCCTATTTAGAATTTTGCCAAGACTAAGGAGATCTTTTACATGCTACACATCGTAGTAACATGGTACCCACGGCTTGACATCACTTCCGAATGATGGCATTCTGTAGAGGTTTTCATCCGCATTTTAAAATTTTTTAAAAACCTCACCGGGATAGGGGATTGAAATCTTGACCCTTAGATCAGTACCCTGAATGCTTAACCATTGCTATGGGCTATGCAGCCCAGCTTCGAGTAACGGTAACTATAAATACAAGTTTACACATCCAAGAATCAAGTGTAGTCGATTTCAATGAAACCAAGTGTACACCAACATAGCCAGTGTACTATGAAAGTTCGTTTAACTTCAGATCGAAACCTGTGAACATAAGCCACAAATAATTATATTAACTGAGACATGGCTAAAATCGGATATCCCCAATCAAATGATCTTTCACAAAGTTGGAATAAACAGAGGAGGGGTACTGTATACGAGGGCGTATTGATATATAGTCCGCCTTGGATGGAAGACATGAAACAAATGAACATTGTTTACCATGGAAATTATTTTTCATGTGTCTCAAATGAGTGTACCAAGTTTTATTGTGAATAGTGTTTCCATAGTCGTTTATTACGAGAATTTTGCAGAAATGGGGGAAGAACGAGTATTGTGTTGTCATAAAGTACCTTTATCGTATTTCATAATAGTAATGTATAGTAAAATCACTGAAACAAATGGTGTACGCCATCAAATATTTAGTTATTAATTTAAAGTTACTGTTTTATAACGTGCACCGTTTGATTCTGTGATTTACCTATAGTTACAATAAATATGATTGTAACTAGGTAAATCGCGGAATCAAACGGTGTGCATCATTAAACAGTCACTTTAAATTAATAACTAAATATTTGATGATGTGCACTAGGGATGTTCCGAATACTCGTATTCGCGAGTATTCGCTATATTTTCAATATTTGTATTCGTAATCGTATTCGCCAAAATTAACACGAATATTATACGAGTATTTGACATCAAAATTATAGAAATATAGATAAGAATTTTAGTAAAAATATAAAACAGGTATTCATACATTAAATAAAACATATTTTTTTAAATATTAAGCATTCTATAACATTAAATAAAAAACAAAACTATTTTCCATACTATTTCTAAAATTTGCAGCGCGTACAAAAACGATGTTGATGTTGATATTATTCACTCAAGGTCATGTATTCGTATTCGTATTCGTATTCGCGAATATTCATAAGAGTATTTGTATTCGGTATTCGTATTCGCGAATACGAATTTTTGTATATTCGGAACATCCCTAATGTGCACTATTTGTTTCCGTGATTTTACTATACTATATGTCTACATGCAAAATCGTTTAGTAATATGGTCTTTCACCATAGCAACCACTACAGCATAGCAATGACGATTCGTTCTACGTTTGGCAGTACTGAAATGTATTGTTGGTGACACTGTAATTCTATGTCAAATTCGAAGTTAGCAGGTTAGATTTTGCGTCAGTTTTGACACAGGCTGACGCAAAACCTAGCCTGCTGACCTCCAATATGACATAGATTTACAGTGTCACCAACAATACACTTCAGTACTGCCAAATGCATAACATCAACTGGAACTGCTTTTTGTGTTTTAATATAGTCAAAATTATACCCATTCGGAGTCGACGGAACTTTTATCTGTCACTGTTCAGCTTTACTAAAATATCTGAAATGGAAGAAATTCGAAAAAAGGAATGTCGATTAAAAAAAATCATTTTAAAATTTGACATTTCTAATCTGTCAGATTATATTTTTCGTGCAATATATTATTTACTGAAAATATGAGTCAGAAAGTGAAGAATACAAAAACGGAAGTCGTCGAAGCAGTCAAGAACTCCATCAGGGACACTATATATAAAATGTATGTAACTAAAGAATTGGTAACCATAGAAAGCCTAAAGAAACTCTTGGTTGAAGAATCTGGAGGAAATTTTTCACATTCAGTTTCTTGCCTAAATAGATGGTGCAAAGAAATAGGCTTCAAATAGCAAAAAACAAGCAATAGGTTCTATATTTTGGAACAACCAAACATTCAACTTCAGAAAACCAAATTTCTTAGAGAATATATGGCAAGTTTAAATTCAAAATCTTCTTTGCAGCCCTTTTTTTTTAGATGAGACATGGATTTTTAGTAAAGGTTTGTTTAGAAAAAACTGGCAAGATGGTAGTTTAAAAACAACATCTAAAAATTTAGGGGAGGGATATAGGTATATAGTTGTTCATGCAGGCAGTTCTGAAGGTTTTGTAGATAATTCTAGTTTAGTGTTTAAGTGTGGGACACAAGAAGGTGATTATCATGATGTGACGTTTCCACCCCTTTCCTAAGGGCGCCAAAGTTATTACCTCGGGTTAGCTCTAGTCGAAGAATTATGTTCACTCAAATATGTGATAGATCAGTAAAAACCACTAGATAATTATCAGAATAAATATAATGTTTATAAATGCGTACATTAATAAACTTAGAATGAATTTTACTTTACAAAATAATATGAAAACTACGGAGGGCGGTGTTCGCTTTCTTGTGTTAGGCTGCAACCCAAGTCGCTTGAGAGCAAAAGCGGACTCGCTGGCGATAGTCCGCTAATACATATGCCGGGTCCTTCAGCAAAGTGTCCAGGTAGGTCGGATGTCTCGCATAAAGGTCACGCACTTTGCTTCTTGTGTTTGTTGACAGAACACTGTGACTGCAATTTTGCCGGATTAAATAGCAAGTTTTAGACTTACCTGCTGTTGGTGTTTATTTTAAAGACAGCGGGGCGATCCGTTAATATCCTCGGCGTTTAATCTGAGGTACCGGCAGCGGCTGCGGCTTTGTTTCCACTGGAGCGAGTGTTTCGGGATTCTGCTGATAAGCGAAATGGTATTTAACTTTAATACCCGACACCATTGTATGGTAAACACAAACAGGGTTTCTTGATTATATATACTATACGAAACGCTTTAAATAAATGGTTTTCTTGAACTCGTGTGGCTATTTAAGTATTCACTAACGCTCGTACTCAAACAAGCCCTACTTGTTGAGTAAAACTTCACTTTTGGCCTGTAGAAACTTGATGGGGAGTAAAACCAAGAAAAAAGTCTGTTCCTTTTACAGTGATCTTATAATTAGTTAAAATTTTGTTTTTTAATTTTTAAGCATTTGTCAAAAATTTTCAAAAATTATAAATTCTACAGAAACCGTACAAAATAGATAGGTAGTTGAAAAGAAAATTTTTAAAAACATTTTAAGCATAATTCAAAAATGTAATGATATACCGGGTGTTCTATTTGAAATATCAAAATTGATAGTGACTTTCGGTTTAACCGGAAGTATTATCACAGTAAAAATATTGTAGTTGTAGTCGCTCTTACACATAAAATCCATAGCCAAAGTTTCAGATTTTCAATTTTATTAGTTTTCTATAATGTCCTATAAAATAAGAGTTAATAACAAAAATAGGAAAAAACAAAAGAAACCCATTTTAGAGGTATTCAACTGGAAAGTCACCTATCTCACATCAATAGACAAGGGTGTTCTACGAGCTCTATGACAAACTTTGGTAGATGATAGGTGGGTTAATTCCATCGACGAACTAAAGATTCCTTCACTCGACGGATGAGATTTGGATCATTGAAATACCCATATGCAAACACAATATCTGCATACTCCTCAGTTGTGAATAAATGCTTTTTTTATTTAGCACTTTCACACTACGTGTCAAATGAATAATCAAAATAATAATAATTGTTAAATCCGGTTAGGAATTCTTCGATTTTTCAATACTCAATTGGATGTGGAAAAGTTGAATTTTTCTAAACTAGAATGGAAAAATAAGACAAAAAAGATTGAATGCAAACTAATGCAATAAAGTTTGCATTGATTCTTTTTTGTCATATTTTTCCATTCTAGTTTGGAAAAATTCAACTTTTCCGCATCCAATTGAGTATTGAAAAATTGAAGCATCCAATTGAGTATTGAAAAATTGAAGAATTCCTAACCGGATTTAACAATGGCAGAAAGAAAGAGAGCAATGATTTTATGTTATAGGATAATTAAATAATGAGTAATTTTTTACCGGATTTAACAAAATCTTGTGTACAATAAGTTGGGAAAAGCATGTTTTTCCGTTTACGACGTGTTTTTTTCTCGGCTAACGGGCTAACGCCTCGAAAAAAAATCTGACGTCTAAAACGGAAAAACATCACTTTTCCCAACTTATTGTACAAATAGCTATTGTTATATCAACCATCATTTTTATTTATGAGCCTACTTTTAATTAAAATATAAATATATTTTTTAAAATGCGTGTAACTTCTAAACAGAAATGAATCGGACCCACGTTCATTTAAGAAAAAATGTTTGGAATTAACCCAGCTATCATCTGCCAAAGTTTGTCATAGAGCTCGTAGAACACCCTGTATATTAAAACTTTAATAAAAATGTTAAGTTTGAAAAAAATCGTTAGAGCCATTTTTGAAAAAATAAAAAAAAACTGAAAATTCACAAGAGTAAACACCACACTTCCGGTTATGTGATTTTCTTCCAAAGCTTGCTGTCGCATCTAGATACGAGGGTGGAATGATAATTGGTTAGCCTAACAATGAAAGACCGGTTTTATGTTTTTAAAATAATTTTTATTTTTTAACATAGCATTTTAGACGCTCAATACATTTTGTCCAGCGATATTCTAAGGCTTTGATCCCATGACAAAAGGTGCTTTACTCAAGGTCTGCAAAATAGATGCCAACAGTGGTCTTGGCCTTTTCAACAGATGAAAATTTTGATCCACCGAGGAAAATTTTGAGCTTAGGGAATAAGCCGAAGTCTGAGGGAGCCAAATAGAGTGAATAAGGTGGATCCGGAAGCAAATCGTGCTTTAATTCGATGACTTTACCTATTACAGTAACTCTAGTGTGAGAACGTGCATTTTCCTGGTAAAAAATGATTTTTTCCACAATCGTTTAAATTTGCTGTTGTTTACTCACTGAAAAGAGTGAGCAAAGTAAGCAATTTAATCACTAGTGAGAAAAAGATGTTTTAATCACAAGTGAGAAAAACATTTTTGCTCACTCTTCTTTTAGAAATCGTCAATAGAGGGTGTCAAAAAATTTATTCCGTAATTTGATTTTAAACTACTTTGCAGCGTTAAAATAATTGCGTTGATGAATTTACCACTTCATAAAGTATAACTGGTCATGTAACATTTTATTTCACAAAAAAACTAAAAATTATTGTTTCTTGAAAAGTTAGAAATATTGGGGAAATTCATGCTAAACTGATCGTGTGTTGGTACTGAACTATTGAACCTATCACAATAATATGTCGTTCTCTGCTGTCAATATTATCGTATTTAACTGTGTTTAACCTCTTCGGCTTCGCTTAAAACTGTTACCCTGTGTTGTTTTGCTCCTGTTGCGTTAATTTGCTACAAATTATTATTGTGTTGAGTTTAATAATAATGGAAAATAGTGATACGAACATACAATATGGACAAAATACCCCACCTGACCTTTTGGAATCTGCTTAAAATGCAACTTTGGATCTTCTACCTAGCAAGTCCAGAGTGCAATATGAAAAACAATACACCGTTTTTATGCAATGGATGAAAAGCCACAAAGTTGGTAAAATTAGCGAAAACGTTCTACTTGCATATTTCGCAGAAAAAGAAAAATCATTAAAACCCTCGACACTCTGGTCGCAGTATTCGATGCTCCGGGCTACTTTAGCAATAAAGCAAAACGTCCATATTAACACGTTTGTAAAATTAATAGCCTTTTTGAAATGACAATCTGCAGGGTTTAGATAAAAAAAGTGAAGTAGAAAAGTTCCTTCTAAATGCCCCTGACGACAAATATTTGATGGTTAAGGTAATGATACGTATTTAATTAATGTTGCAGTAATATAATTATTTGTTTCATTTTTAGGTTGCCTTGATTATTGGAATCAGTGGTGCATGTCGATGTATAGAACTATGCAAAATGACATTTGATGACATTGAAGATAAAGATTCTGTAATCATTGTTAAACTTCCTGACACGAAAACCAAAAACGGAAGGATCTTTACAATTACCAATAGAACCACAAATAATATTGGTATCTACGGAAAATATTTGAAGTTACTGCCACTTTCAACGCCACATAATCTTTTATTTGTTAACTATAAATCAAGAAAATGTACAATCCAACCTGTGGGCATCAACACATTTTCAAAATTACCCAGCTTTATTACTGAATACTTGCAATTGCCCGAAGCAAAATTATTCACTGGACATTGCTTCCGGAGAACATCAGCTTCAATTTTGGTAAATGAAGGAGGTGACATACTAAGTTTAAAGCGCCATGGAGGATGGTGTTCAAGTTCCGTCGCTGAAGGTTATGTTGATGATGCTATATCTAACAAAATAAATGTTGCCAACAAAATTCTTGGAGGAATCCATACCAATCCATTGAATGAGCACAAGTCTAATAGTTCAACTTCTACATATGCAAATGCTGTTAACTTGAATGAAGAAGATGACGGTAGTAATATAGCTGTATGTGAAATGAATAAAAATGCAAGTTCTGTAAGTGTAAATGCTATTCGGCTCAGTAACGAAATGCAACGTAGTAATGGAACCATGTGTGAAATAAGTATGCAGGAAAACAAGCATATCACAACAAATATTCCTCACGTACATTTTAGTACACTTAATAACTGTACAATTAATTTGTATCCACCCAAATAAAAAAAATTTAAGTCACATTTTTAAAATAAATAAATATTTTGTGTTTGATGTTTTGTATTTTGATTGTGGAAAAAATTAGATTTTACACTTGTGAGCAAACGTTCATTTAATCACTCATCTAGTTGGGGCCCTCGCCTACGACTCGGGTGCCCAACTTCTGGACTCACTACTTTGCTCACTAGTATTAAAAATAGCTATTTTTTGCGCTACACCTGGCCGCTTTTTTTTTAATGTTTTTATGCAATTGGTTCAAAACGTTAACAGAGCATTCACTACTTATCGTTTATTCCTGTGGAAGGTAATCGATCATCAAAATCCCTTTTGCATCGCAAAAAACCGATGCCATCACCGTGCCAGCTGATTTTAGGGTCATTGCTTCCTTTGGAGCCCAAAAACTAGGTCTTGCTCATTGCTTTAATTTAAATTTGGTTTGTGGGGTATAAATTTGATCAGTAGTAGCATATCATGCATAAAATCGGTTGCATTCTTCTTAAAACATTCCAGACACTCTTGTCAAAGTTGCCTTCAAACATGTTTTTGATCAAATGTAAGCAAACGCGACACCCGTCATGTGGACAGCTTTTTCATGCCCATTTCTTGGGTTAAAATACCGCACACCAGCTCTTTTGAGATGTTTACTATAAGCCGTTCATGATCATTTTGGGTCAGGTGAGGCTATGACCATCTAGTAATTTTGTTGGCAGAACCTCTGTTGCAACTAAACTCCCTCATGGAAATTGACACTTTTTGTGTTAGGTTAGGTTGTTTTCAGTTTAAGGTTATATTTTCTGAATAGGTACATTGTTGCCGGATATTCTCTAGTTTCCACATTGATTCCCGTTCTTTTAAATTTGGTCTGTCCTTTTTAAATTGAAAGTAGCATCGTTGAATGGAAATTTTTGTTGTAAAAAATTTGATTTGGGCATTTTTACTTTTCCTTTGACGAAAATTCAAAATATTCGTACAAATTTGATAAATCACTTATTTTCTTACAAATATTAAAATAATAAATCTGGCAATGTGGTAGCAAGAAAATGTCGAATAAACACTGACAGAAAAAAAATGTTGCATCTGCTACATCATCGAATCAGTTTGTCCAGCACAGTTTTTGTCTATTCAAAAATGTTTGCACCTTTTAAGACTTTTATATGCAACCATTAAAAAACCGCACAATGGTCAGTATTTTCCATTGTTAAACAAATACAACACACGTTTTTTTTAAACAGCTGCTAACAACAAACTATTGCCAATACATAGATGGAAGTTGATATTTTTGACTATTCCCCTCAGATAATATAAACCAATCCCATCAATCAATTTTCAAAATCTGTCCCAATCAGAGTCGAATACAGTGAATATTTTGCACTAGTGCAATACCCGGGTATTTGCACAAGTGCAATATCGAGTATTTGCGGGAAGAAGGGCAAACCAGCTAGGTACACAAGAGATTTCAGAAAGAAAACTGAAAACTCTTTATAAATGAATAGTGTGCTATACAAAGGATGACATTTCTTCGAGGAATAGTCTTGCAATATTCCCCGCGTGCATTCTGTATAATTCGAGTATTTCTCGAGAACGCTTCGCGTTCTCGAGAAATACTCGAATATACAGAATGCACTAGGGATATAACTACTGAATATATATTTATATTTATGCATTTAAAATATAGGGAGGCTAACTAATTATCATCCCGCCCTCGTAGAACACAAAACTTATATAAAGTACGTTTTTTTCTATAATAACTGTGAAAGTGTTACAATATTGGTAGATATGTGATTAAAACGCTAAGAAATATTTATACCTCGTGTTAGTAGAACTTTTTCAAAATTATGGTTATGTGTCAATTTTGAATGTCAAAATTTATTATTCTTCCAATTTGTCGTTTAATTACGATTACCTTTAAATTTGCAAACGTTCATTATGTTTATTTTCAAATATTGCAAGTTTAATAATTAATTAATAAATTTTGCAATATTTTACTATGCTGTTCGTTTTACCCACTATTATGACATATCTGTCAAAATGACAATCATTTTTTTTAGTGGAAAAAAAGAACTAAAAATCTATGTACCCACATTATTAAAACTAGGGACCCTGCAGGAATGCAACTTATCCCCTAGAAAGTTGAGCTTGAAAATTATTATAGACAAAAATGTACTTTATGACGTTGTAACTTCATACCTCTTTGTGTTTTTGAGATATTCTGTTCACAGACAGACCAATGAACAAAATAGTATATTATGTTATTAGGAGCAAAAGTTATACTTTATCTGGCGCCACATAAAGATACTTTTGCTCGGAATAACATATAGCATCTTTTCTTCAAACGTTTATAACAAATTATTTACAACGTTGTGAACAAAATCCGAAGAAAAGTACTCTATTTCGTCAGCGGCAGATAAAGTTATTAGATATATGCCATGGGAATGAAGTGACAGTTTAGCATCATCAATCCAGCAGTGTAATGTCACATTTTACTGATGTTTAAATAAAAACATGTGTTTTGGGTTCAGGGTACTCTAAAACGTGAAGATCTGTTGAAAACTCAATTTCTAATTTTTGGGGTGAATCCAATCCTTTCTTTTGTTGTAAAAGGAGGCATTAAAGGAAATTTTAACAATAAGACAAGTTTTGCAGCTATAATTGAACAGCTACCTCAGTAAAAAATGATGTCCTTCCATAATATCTAAAGGTCTTGACAGTCTTTTCTCTTCTTAAATTTTCTTACAATTCTAGCAGTTTTTGCACATACTACTCTATTTTTCTTTTGTTTCTATAACACTTGTTAATATTTTTAAATTTTTACCAGGTAAAACCGTCAGTGGAAGGAATTTGTCTGAAAATATACAACCTCTCCTCGGAATACGCCAAAAAGGTGCGAGAAAAGACGGTGATATTATTAAAGGAACAAAATATTGAAATGCCTGCGCCAATCAGCATGACGAGCACGAGAAAAGTATGGTGTTACCCTGTCCAGTTTGCCTTCCCTTGTCCCCGCCTCCCTGTTGTAGAATACATCCCCGACAGAGACCAAGCTCTGCTTCGGTTTCAAGGAGACGCGCTCGCCATTAACACCACTCATCTACAAAAATTGGTAGGTTAAACTGCCCGATCAAAGACCGTTATCAGCATTCAAGTATAATTGCAGGAGCACTTGTACAGGCACAGCTGCTTCGACGACAAAAAATTCGAGCTGTTCATTGCCAGGGTGTGGGTCGTACTCAAGCGATACGCCACCTTTCTGGGCGTAAATCCCTCGCTAAACACGGTAAACGCCGACTGCCAAGACACGCAGGCCTCTCTCCCAGTGACAGTTTTCGAATGCCTGCAGCGGATGTTCGGGGTTTGCTTCGAATGCTTTGCCTCACCTCTTAATTGTTACTTCAAACAGTATTGCTCGGCGTTTGCGGACTCTGATTCTTATTTTGGCAGCCGAGGGTGAGAATTCTACAAGCATGTTCAATAAAAAAGAGGAGCCAGAGTGCCGTGACTTGTTATGCATTATCGACCGTCACTACTGGTTATTTTACAGTCATTATAATTTAAGGTTAAGTAAATGATTACTGAAAGTGAGGTTATGTTTCTATGTCAACATCACTTTCAAGTATGTGAACTCAGAAAACGACTAGGCATTGCCACAGACTACCACGGCACTTGGATCTTCTGATTTTGTTGAACACTCGTTTGTCCTACAATTTTATATTTTTAGGCCCTTTCTACAACTGAAAGCAGTGTCAGGTTCGTTCGAAGCGCATCCACCGTACTCTGAGGAATTGATGGAATCGGCCGTCGATCACATGGAAAGGCTCCTAGGGGACAGCCCGGAGCCGCTCAGTTTTATAGTCTTTGTGCCAGACTACAGGGAACCAACTCCCAACGCACTTCTGCGACTAGAGTCGAGCCAGTTCAAGCGGAAACAGGTTACCGTTCCGGCTTACGAGCATGAATACCGGCACGGGTTTCAGCATGTTTTAAACCGGTTTGTACTTTGGTAATGTGTGAATTTTGAATCCTCTAATGGTCAATATCCAGGTCGGAGTTAAACATCAGATCGTCACACGGCACGGTGATAGTGTGGCTGCAGAACTCGTCGGGCTACCAGCGATGGGGCCCCACGGAGGAACGTGTGGAAGCATTGCTGGAAGCTTTTAGGCCGGGGCGGGAAAGAGAACGTGACCGGCAGGAGTTGTTGAGCCCGACTCGCCAGGGTAGCACGTCCGATAACAAAGAAGTGGTAGTGCATTAGGTTTTGCCATACTTATAGCGTTTCCTTACCCAATTGTTTTGTTTTTATATATATATATTGTGTATTTTTATTTTATTAAGTGTATTTTATGTTATTTGATACTACAATTTTATTATTTAGGAACACTCGAGATGTTACAAAAACATCACTAATTGAAAATGTACCTGAACTTTAATTTTAAAATTTGGGGTTTGTATAAATTGACTTTGCGAGGGGACTGCTTTGTATATGTTTGTGAATTTATGGTTTGAATGTTCGTCCCTAAATCTCAAATTTTCAAAATCTCTTTCTGTATATAAGCGAATTTTTAAAAGAGTTTATTTACTATATTGTAAAATAGTTTTTATCTTGCTTTAGTATTTTTAATTTTGTACTAATATTAGTATTAGACTAGAGTGGTGAAAACTGTTTTTCCTTTTATAGAATGTTTTGTATTTAAATGTCTTTATAACATGGAGAGATTTATGATAGAACACGAAATTAGTACTGAAATTTGTATTTAAAGTTTATGACCAATAAAAGATTCGATAATTGTTTAGATTTATACTTAATGTAGTAACTTGTTATTTTTATGAAGTGTCATGTATGTTGGTGAAGCTTGAGAAAAGAGTTGTACTTTCAATAATTCAACATTCGCAGACAACAAAAATCATTCGATTAATGAAAAACTAAATTATCTTATGTTGTGAACGAGAAGATGCTGTTTCTAATGCAACTATCACCTGTCATATAGCGTGCTTATAAATTTAAAAAAATACTAAATTTAGTCTACATTTTATTATTAGTTTTTTTTTTAAATTTATTATAGCTGGATCTGCAATACAGAATGCAATACACTGCTTGGTTATAAATAATGGATCTGACTACATCGTGTCTTGTAAGCTAGTGATGGTATGAGCGATGTCAAACTAAGAGTCTATATGTGTATATTGGAATACTATACATGTAAATCTTAAACTAAGTCCTGCGGCAGTTTTCTTTTGAGACGTTTATGGATACCTTTTCGTCCCAGTTCTAGTTTATTAGCACTTTCACATAAAACTAAGTTTTGAAAGAACTTCTTCGTAAGTTTATTGATGAATTCAGAAATAGGTGGGACATTTAGTTCGTGATGAATTTGGGTGTTACACACAAACCACGGACATTTTATTGCGATTCGAAGCACTTTATTTTGCATAGTCTGTAGTTTATTGATGTTAGTCTTCGACGTATTACTCCATGTAAGGCAGGCATAGGTGAGTATTGGCCGGAGGATTGCTTTATAGAGAAGAACAGACCACTCCGTTCAAAGATGTGAGTTGCGGTTCATGAGTAGGTAAAGCATTCCCAGTCTGGTGTAACATTCGTTTAGTTTGTGATTGATGTGAAATCCCCATGTTAAGCGAGAGTCCAAATATACTCCTAAGTACTTAACTGCTGAATCCTTAGGGATCCATTGGATCTCATTGTTGTATATTTTGAGAGTAGGTAAGGGCACGTAGCGTTTAAGAGTGAATATTTTTGCTTGCGATTTACGTGGGTTGATTTTTATCTTCCACTTGTTCAACCATTCTAGCGTAGCCGTGTCGTCCGCGTAGATGGCGAGTGTTGTGTTGTTATTTACAGGCAGGTCATGTACGTAAAGATTGAATAATGTTGGTTCTAATATACTCCCTTGGGGGACTCCGGCTTTTATGGATTTACTGTTGGAGGTTGTTGTATTAATCCTGACACGGTATGTTCTATTAGACAGGAAGGAGTAGATGATCTTTGTTAGGTAGACCGGTATTTCTAACACTATCATTTTATAGATTAGCCTTCGTGCCAAACCTTGTCAAAGGCTTTTTCCAGGTCCAAGAAAATACTGGCAGTGTATTTTTTATCTTCAAACCCCTTTTCTATTGTTTCGCTTATCCTGAGCAGTTGATGGGTGGTTGAGTGATGTGTGCGAAACCCAAATTGGTGTGTGGGAATAATGTCCTTTTCCATTATTATGTCTTGGATTCTGGTAAGTATCACTTTTTCAAGGAGTTTGGCTAAAGATGATAAGAGACTGATGGGCCTGTAACTATCTGGGCTATCCTTTGGTTTGGCAGCTTTATAGATAGGGAGTATGGTTGCAGTTCTCCATTGAGTCGGGTAGTGGCCCAGTCTAAGGGAGGCATTACAGAGTGTAGTTAGATATGCGACAGCCTTCTTTGTTAACTGCTTTAGGATTTCGTTAGTTATCAGGTCTGGGCCCGGTGCTTTACGGTTGGGTAATCGTGCTATGTAAAATGTGAGCTCTTGGGTTGATGCTGGGGCTATTGTTGAGTTTTCTTGTAGAGAGAAGTTAGCAATTGCATTAGAAACTTGGTGTTCGAGTTGTTCATCATATTCCCTGGGTTGGGTACAAACACCTGCTCAAGATGTGTTGCTATGAGGTTCGATTTATCTATTGCGGAGGAGTAAGTAGTATTATTATCTGATAGAGGATATATGACGTTCGATTTTCGTGGCAGTCTCTTGGTGGCCAACCACATGGAGGGATCTCGGGGGTGTATTTCTTCAAGGTAGGAAGAGTATCGCCGAATTCTTAGGTTATCTAGTTCTTGTTTAACTAAGTGGTTGAGTCGGTTATACAGAGTTTTCAAGTATGGCAATCTAGTTCTTTGCCAGTCTCTTCTGTAACGATTCTTCTGTTGAATCATCTCAATTATAGAGCTGGGGGTCCGAAGATAATCAGGAACTTTCCTATGTTTCCACGTTTCTGTGGATTCTTGGATGCTTTCTTGGATTGCGATCGTATAAAGTTGGACCGAGCGGTCTAGTTCATTGGTCAATTCAATTCGGTTCATCCCCCTCAGTTTTTGGTCAAGGGTCAGTTTAAATGTTTCCCAGTTTGTTTGACCGTAAGCAAGTTTGATAGGAGGAGGTGTTATTTGAGGGGTGTTGGACATTAAGATGATGACTGGTAGGTGATCAGAAGCTAATTCCGTAGTTACTGTTTGGAGTATAGGGTCACATATGTGTTTGTGTAGAATAACGTCTAAGATGTCGGGTTGGTGGTCAGCTCTATTCGGATAATAAGTGTACTCTGGAGGTGCTGAAAGCAGGATACCTTGACGAGTCAATTTGGTTCCATTGGGGTTGTTCACCGGCAGTCCCAAATTGTATTCGTCGAGTT